>SNQJ01S0003836.1:124704-160487 GCA_010110895.2 Picea sitchensis
GGATAAGGTAGAAACCAAGTAATATTCTTTTCTATTTTCTTTCTCATTAGAAGGACTTTTCTGATTTCTTTTGGATTCATCATCCTCAACAGTTGAGGCATGATGTTTCCCTTTCCTAGGATATTTCTTTCTAAACCAACAATCTTTAACAAAATGACCCAACTTATTACAACTAAAGCATTTAATCTTAGATGTATCAATATTCTTTCCTTTGAATGTACCTTTGGTGTTTGGTTTCCTCTGAGAGCCTTTCTGGAAAGTGCCTTTCTTCTTTCCCTTGAATCTTGATACTAAAGCTGAGTGCTCTTCTTTCGTTGGCTCGCTCTTGGTAGATGTGCGACTCTCCTCCTGGAGGCAATCATTCCATAACCTCTCAAACGTGGGTTGAATCTCTCTCCCACTTACATTGGATAAGACGGTCTCCCATGAAGAAGGAAGACCGTAAAAAATGGCCTGCACTAAATCATCATCGTCCACTGTCACCCCTGTGACCAAAAGCTGATCTCTGATTTGGGCTATCCTGGAACAGAAAGATGCCGCTGGTTCACCTTTCTCCATCTTCAAATACTTAATCTTGTGCTTAAGTGTCCTCTTCTGACTTGGAGCCTGTTTCTCATACAGGTTCACCAAGGTATCCATACAGTCCTTGGCAGTCATTAACGAAATCATTGCAGGCATTATATTGTCTTTGACTGAGTCAAAGATGATTCGCTTGGCCTTTGCTTGACTCTTCTTGAAGGTCGCTCTTCCTGCATTATTCATGGGTTCCTCCACCACTGTGGTCACATACTGCTCAAGATCATGCTTCTGCAAGATATTTGTTATTCGGAGCTTCCACACATTGAAGTTGGTACCTCCTTCCAGCCTATCTTCGGCCCTGACTGAAATGGAGGATGTCATGGACCTCACACTGGAAACTTAATCAATCTAGCTTGGATCTGTGTGTACCCGCTGCTGCACTTCAACACGTTTAACACACCCTAAGCTTTCATACCATGTTAAATTATGAGCTTGATTTCTTATGCAGATTAATTCTTTTATTTTCTTCAATACTTTGATTCCAACTTAATACACTTCAACAATACCAAATCATAACCGAATAGAAATAACTATGTAGATAAGTAAGTATGCACATCAACAACACACATACCCTGGGGAAACCCTGGACAGGGAGAAAAACCCCAGCAAACAATATTCCTTTATTGCATTAATAATGTAAGATCACTAACAAATATCCACCATGAATGTTATGCTCTTAAATAGCTTGCCAAGATGACTCTGACCTGACAAAGACCTAAGAGACCTTGCTGAAATACACCTCTGATATGTTGCTTCTATTGTCGATATACAACACTGATATGTTGTTGATATATGCCTCTGATATGCAGCATCTATTGCTGATATACAACACTGATATGATTAATTGGTATGCTGCCTCTTTATCACTGATATGATCCTCTATTGCTTCACCCTTAACCTGCATATCAAACTGTGTTGAAGAGAGGGGTTGACCTCTGCTTATATAGGCTGAGGAGGAGGAGAGGAGAGGCTTGAAATAGTAACCTGTTTGCATGCTTTAATCATAACTTAGCTTCATACATTAGTTCGAACTTAGAACTAGACTTGAGACTGGTATACTTTAGTTCGAAAATAGAACTAGACGTGAGACTTCAGTTACAACTCAACATTACACTTTAGTTCGAAAATAGAACTAAACTTAAGACTTCAGTTGCAACTCAACATTACACTTTAGTTCTAAAATAGAACTAGACTTAAGACTTCAGTTCCGACTCAACATTACACTTTAGTTCTAAAATAGAACTAGACTTAAGACTTCAGTTGCAACTCAACATTACACTTTAGTTCTAAAATAGAACTAGACTTGAGACTTCAGTTACAACTCAGCATTACACTTTAGTTCTAAAATAGAACTAGACTTGAGACTTTAGTTACAACTCGACTCTTTACAAGGCAATTCAAAATTCTCTTCATGGTGGATAATGTTACACGTGCCAACTCACTAGATCAATACATTTACATCATTTGCAATATTAGGAATATCGTTTGTTTCTAGCTCATAGGAATTTTATATTCAACCTAACTTTTGCTAGATGCTTTGACTTTTTCTCATGGCTCACAAGGCTTGACTAGGCTCACAAAGGTTGTATGTTCCCTTTGACTTTTGCACTAGTCTGTCTATGCTCACAGAGGTTGTACATTCCCCCTGACTTTTGCACTAGACTGTCTATGCTCACAGAGGTTGTACGTTCCCCCTGACTTTTGCATTAGAATCACATAGCATCTCGTTCGTCCTGACTTTTGGTTTGACTCACAGAGGTTGTACATTCCCCCTGGCTTTTGTCAATACCTCACAAGACTGGTTGATTCTCCAAATCTCCCTGGCTAGTATCAGGGTGGCCCATATAGCCTCTCATTGGAGAATGATTGTCGATGCTGCCAAAATTAACAAATCTTCCACTCTTAACCATTCAATGATTGTTCATAATTGACCCCATTAGGATTCTACCCATAATTAATGACATCCCACTAAAGGCCTTGCAGGACAATATGTGCCTCTCTAGGCCTTACAAGAACACCCCACATCTAGTTCAAGATTTCTTCCATCTTTTTGTTAGACTCAAATTTTCAAGCCTTTCAACCACCTTAGGCCATACATGACATTAAGATAGGGTTTTTGTGACCCTTAACCACTAGATTTATGGCTAACTCATAATCTTATGCTTTTTAATTACCCAAAATCAATTTATTTTTACTAATAAAAGGGGTTTGGATTATCCATAACCCTTTACTTGACATTGATGATTTTGGCTTAAGTTTAACCAATTTAATAGACATATTGTATTTACAATCTAATTTGAAGATCTTAGAAGGGATAATAGAATCACTTAGGTAACCAATTACAATGCTTGCCAATTCTTAATAACAATGGCTTGGATATATGATATATCTTTTGAAATTTTAAAGTAACCAATTCTATGGGTCATTCTCACATGCCAAACTTTAACAAATTTATACTCCATGTGTCTTTTCACCACTTGACCGCTAGGGTTTCATTTTTAAATACTTCATTACAATCAAGACTATCCTTCTTCTTCTACAAGGAGTTACACAACTAAAGGTAATAGATACTTGCTAGCTCTTTCAATGCTTAAGAGCCATATTACCAAATATTATCTTCATCATGACAATTTCTTACCATTCGTTAAGAGTTCCTCCTCTCTTGGTCCAACATGAAACGTTCTTGCCTTTAAGGTTCATCCAAGAATAATATGCTACAAACTTATAGTTTGGGGCAAAGCATCACTTGATTGTAACATATTAACTAGTCTCAACACCATTTATCTAAATTGTGGTCAATATATTTACATTTTAAAAGACATTAATGTCTTTTTGATGTGAAATACCTTTGAAATGACATTTCTAAGCTAAAATTGAGTCTAAAAATTACCTTACTTGTTTTTCAAGCTTAAACAACATTTAATTTGCCATAAAATTATTATTTGCTTTACAAAACCCTTAAAATGAACTTAATTTTTAAATGGTTGTAGCACTTTTTAAAGGTCATATAGGGATCTCATATGACCTAATGAAATTAATTCATCTTCGACCTCAATGGTTAATCACATGCATCAATTTTGTGTCCAAGACCTTAGATTTATTTAGGGGCTAAAACACTTGACACCTTAACTACTTAGTGTTTGGTCTTGTAACAACCTATATGAAACCAAGGGCTAGTGGCAAATTTGAAGTAAAGTGTAATTTTATTATTTTTTTATCACATTAAAAATAATCAAAATATTTAAACGCAACATGTCTTCACCCATGTGGTTTTTTATTCCATTCTAATGTTGTGTCGAGTATTAGGGAAGTCTTTGCCAATGTTTTTTTGACAAACCCTTCCAATATTGCTTATGTGGGTGGTCATCCTGATCATTACTTTGTTGTATGTCTCGTACTAACTTCTCATATAGATAAGAGCCAATGGAGCCACTTGGGCAATCATTATGCATATTAATTCTATTCTTCATTATTTTTTTTTCCAACATGAACTTAGCACTTACCTTGTTCATAGGGTTTCTTCTAGTTCTTTAATTGGTTGAGATTTTACTTCCCTTTTTTCTCCATATCCATTTTTTTAATAGAATCATGAACATCATTATCAAATCCACATGATTTTCAGTTCCAACATATCAACAATCACAAGTAATCATAACACAAACCATGATTTTGAAAGCATATATCCAACATGTTGAACTTTTAACCTCTATATATTCAACACTTTGTTAGTTACTTCTAACATCTAAAGATTCAACATTCATGTTTTAACCCACACTCAACACAAACCTTGTTTATGTTTTCTTCTTTCATATGCACCTTTTATATCTTCACAACTTCAATAACCAAATATTATAATAACAAATTTTCCTTTGTTCTAAATTTTGTGCTCCTTCTAGGTGTTATAACTTCAATGTTTAAGGAGATGTATGGATATATCTTAGCATGACCCATTATCAAGTAATTTCATGGTCCTAGTTGTAACTTGACCTAGCCACATAGTTACCAACCTAGCAAGAATTGTGACCTCAAAACAATAACTCTAGCCCTAAAATCCCATACTTTTGTGTCAAAAACATCAAAATCAACCCTCCAATTGAAAAGTGGTACTACCAATAACACTTTTTTTTTTAGATTAAAGTTATAACCTTTTGCAACCATGACCATAATGTTGCTAACAAAAAATTTAAAATCAACCCATGAATTGAAAAGTGGTGTTACCAATAGCACCCTTTTTTTGGGGATAAAACTGTAGTGTATCAGATCCAATTGAAGACCACTAGACATGTATGGCTCTTTTTAGAAGTATCTTGATCCCTTCTGTAGGATCCTCCCTTTAGGTGGCCCCTTAAAAGTTTCGACTAATATACATGATGTTTATAGTGTTATAGCTCCAATCAAAGACCATTGGACATGTATGTTTTTTTTAGCATTATCTTGAACCCCACATAGGAGCCACCCTTTGGGTGGACCCTCATGTGCTCCAGGCAATATACATTGATGGTTACAATGTTCTTGCTCTAGTTGAAGACCCTCGAACATGTATGGCTATTTTCAACATATTTAGAGCCTTCAAGTGGGAGCCACTCTTAAGGTGACTCCCTACATGTTTCTGCCCCACACCCTTTTGGACATCCTTTTGTTGCAGTTATCCACCCTCATTGGTTCCATTGTTCCCTCACATATAAGTCATGTCTCTTTCTTGGTAATTAAAACTAATTGCTTGTGTGTGGAAAGAGGATGTATACTTTTCAACTCTAGGTTAATTTGTGATGGAAGCAACATTCATTTTTCAAATGTATTCAAATGTGGCCTCTATTGCCATGATCTCATATTTTATTTTTCTTTAACAGTTTCACGAGTATGAGAATGCCCACCTATACATGCATTTGTATCACCTCCTTCCTGTTTTTTAGTAGTTGGGTTCCATTTGCTCTTCATTGACACTCCCCCCTCCTCGACTCACTCTCTCTCTCTCTCTCTCTTTGGTCTCTCCATTACAACACTTGGTTAAAGAAAATATGATTTCTTTTATCTATACATGATGCTCCTAACTTCATGTATTAAGGGGCAACTGTTATCACCATAGTTTTGATCCTCTATGGCATTCAAGTGAGCATAGTTGGAACAGTCACAAATAAATGAGAACTAATACGAACACAATCAATTGAAACTTCTACAAGATATTTGTGTTATTAATCAAGTTCCAATCATCAAAGGACCACACACATGAATTGAGCACGTGATCCCCTGACCCATACATGTCATTCCACATAAAAATCCTTGATATTCGAACAAGTGCCATAAATAAAAAAGTCTCCATTGGTACATAAATTTTTGAGAGCAAAGGCAAGTGGTGGGGCAGTGGCATATTTTCACTACTTCCAACCATAAAGTTTCCATCTTATCATTACATAGCGTTGAATTGGCATTCATGGTGGTTGGTAACAAGTAGTAGTTTTCCATAGGCTATAAATAGATGGCCTTGTCCATGCAATTGATAAGGAAGAAAACCATAGTTTGCAAAGTTGTGTCGTTGGAATCCAAAGTGAAATTAGAGACCTTTGTCCTTTGCTTCCTCCATTCTATCGACTAATTGTCTTTCCTATTGAGTGTCTACCTTCTACAAGTGGCCATCCACATAGGGTATTGTTGTCTGCATCTTCATAGAGAGAGATTGAGTGGTTAAGCAGAACAAAGGACCCTCCCACGAAGAGATTTGGAGCTCACCTACAAAAAATTGCTCTTCTTGGGTTATTCACTACAGTTTTATTGTCTTTTATTGGGATTTAATTTGACATTTTTTTGTTTCCCCCAATTCGTTTGTCAAATTGTTGGATTTTCATTGAATTTCTGGTTTAATGTTGTAATCAATACTTGCAAGGTGAAATGGACATGTGTCTTGGTTTCCACCCACACATTGTCTGTTATTAGCTCACACAATTAGTCAATAAGCAGTTTTTGCACATTTGTAACACAAAACCATCATTCCATGTTGTTTCCCATCCTTCCTTTGATTTTGTTGATTCGATACTAGCTACTTTGCCACCTACCTCTCCTCATCTCGAGATGACTTCTAATGACCCTATGATACATGATTTCCTCATCATGATGTACTTGATGTTAAGGTTACTATTTATTTTATTGATAGTGTGAAGTTGGGAAGTGGTAAAGATTAGTGGTAGACTATGATTATGTATATCCATTGGTCTCTTTTGTACATGGATTATCTATAATATTTTTTGTAGCAAATGGTGGCACACATGACCTAGATTTTGCATGGTGGACAGAGTGAATTTTGCAATAATATATATACATTTTTTTACAAAGAAATACTCGTAGGGGAATCACTAGGCACTTCTCTACATTTTGCAAATGGTACTCAATGTAAACTTGTTGACACTAATTACGACACTTGACCTGATAGGGACATCGAGTGAACCATGCAATAGAGGCATCAAGCCAGGGGGATTCTCTCCAAGATCTCTTGCATGAATCTCAAAGCACTCAACCACTTGAGCTAGCCCATTGGGCTTAGAAATGTTTGGAAACATCTTATCCCACCCACAAGCACTTAAAGGAGAATGAAATTGTTAATACCTTACTAACCCTAATCAACCCATAAGCTAGAACTAATTGACGCAATTGTGTGTGTGTGTGTGTTATGGTTTTTTGATATGAACTTATGAGTAACAATATGTTTTGATGGTATTCATCCATTGTTTAATTATATGTTCTCTAAAAACATATTTGTGTTTTCTCTAAATTACTTGTCACTAGATGATATTGTAATAAGATACAATACCTTTTGAGATTATTCTATTCAGGTGTTGTTATGTTATTTATTTTCATAATGGAATTAGAATAAATTGTATATTGTTTATATTCATAAATGGAATTCCAAGGAGTATTTCATAATGGATTTAAAAGAAGCGGTATATTGTTTATATTCATAAATAGAGTTACAAGGAGTATATGTATGGGAGGTCATGAGTTTGTAACTTAAAATGAAAATTTTAATTTTTATATTTAACCCAAATATTTTACTAATGTGGTAGGGTCATAAGTTAACCTTAAGTTTAAGGTAAAACCTTTTATTCCTCTTTCAAAAGTATTACTCTTGTTCACTTATTATCCTAGACCTAAAAGGTTATTATTGTCTATAATTACTAATTGATTCTCCAAACTCTTTAAAATAAAATCTAATGGCGAAGAAAGATCGGAGATGATAGTGAGGTATACCAAATCTCTATTGTGTAATGCTTAAATCTGAATTGTATTTCATCCAAGTTTCAATTTGAAAGGATTTGACATTGTGTGTGACAGAAGGAATACTATCTACAAATTCTTGTTTAGGTGATATCATCTCTTCGGGTGATGTCATCTCTTCTTGTAAATGAGGTATACTATTTTTATATTTTATTATTAATTTAAAAGTAGATATATGATACTTAATTGATTAATATCTGGAAAAAATTTCATGTTGGTGATGAAGATGCTGACCTCCTTGGGATTGGGACATACTCTTTAATTGTTTATCATTCTTTCTTAACTTCTAGCCTTTATTTGCATATGGTTTTGTAAACATCGAGGAGGATCAATCCATCTATTTTTCTTTTGAGATTTGATGTAGAAAATTGTTGATTAATTGTTCATTGTATTTTTGATAGCATCTTTTGATATACGAGCAGAATAGTAAAGGGGTTTTGGTTTATACCTTGTGTATACACTTGGTTATTGTTTCTACATTTTATTTTGTTTTTTAAATTCTGAAGTTGAAAGGATAAAAAATGAAATATTTATAAAAATGTGAAATGTTTATTCATTGTTATATTTCTATAGATTATGCATTGAGATCATTTTGATTTATTGTATCACTGATTTTTATTCATTTAATAAAAAACCATAAAAATTCAAAGATACAAAAATATATAATAAAGATAGAGGGAGATGTACTTAACTTGATAATTTAATGATGATGATTGTTGATGTCTATTGAGGTTAATTTTGGTCTATCTAGAGTTTAATAAAAATGGTAAGGAATTATTTGAATTACTTTAAAATTTTATTTCTATGCTTAAAAATATTTGAGAGAAACTTTCCTAAATCTCCATAGTTTGGATAAGTTAAAATGTTAGTATTCTTCACGAGGAATTCCTAGGTTTTGTTCCACTTTGTACCCTTTTCTTGTTGAAGAATGTGTAGCTACGGAAGATATTCTCCTATTTTATTTGATCATGCGAAAACCCTAAAAACCCTAAAAAGAATATTATTATATTGTATTTGTAAAGTCGGCCCCAGTGTGGCCTTTATTGCAAAATAAATTCAAACTGTCAATTCGGCCCCTATTGTGACAAATGTAAAATGTAATTAAGTGACAATTGTCAAGTCGGCCCTAGTAGTTAAAAGGGAAAGTCATTTGTGTATAAATAGAGGGGCTAGATGCCTCATTGATACACTCATCTCACTCAAGCACAAGAGAGAGAAAAGGTGCACAAGTTTTGGAGAGAGAGGGAGACACAACAAAGGTCCATATGTTTTCTATTTTGGCATTGTTCTTGGTTGAAGAATCTATTTAGAAGAAGTTGCTGGGTTTTCTTCCCTTAGAGGGTTTCCCAGGATAATCCTTGTGTCTATCTTATTTATGTGATTGTCTCTCTTTCAATGATCTTGCATATGCAGTTAATGAGCTAAATAATCGTAATAAGAAAATATGAATTGTAACTGTTAGTTGCATAAGTAATTTTTCAACACGGTATCAGAGTTGGCATGAAAGAGACCAACTCATAATTTATGAAGGCTTGCCTAGCCTCAACGCACCCTCTCCAAGATCTAGTTTTCAGTTTTGCAGCTGCTACAAAATTAAGATTTATGCATAAACCCTAAGAGTGATGTTTTACCCCTTATTTGGAGGATGTTGGTAAATCTAAGATCACATAGAAACTCGCCTAGGCAAGGCGCATCACTTCCCTGGACCATAATTCAAAATTTTAAAATTTGAAAAATTAGGGTTTCCTCATAAACCCTAGATCTGGACGCCTGGTTGCAGCTGCTGTAGTTCCTATGACAAAAATTCATCTTGGTTCAGCTAAACTCTCTGGTAAGGTCTAGATCCATATCTTGAAAAGTTATTTTTTGTTTACTTATTCCGGGCATGATGACTACCAGTTTCAGGTTTGATGGAAAGCTTGAAGGATCCAATGACCTCCAAGCATGGAAATACATTCTAGAAGAGAATGATCTTGTAATATCTAAAGATCCAGAGGGAGTGTTGTTCCCAAGATTTACTCTAGGCTCACAGAATAATGTCAGGCATCCAAAATTTAAAAGATTTATTTTTTATAATGTTTTTCTACCTTCAATTTTAAGATGGAACTTCAAATAACTTAATGATTAGAAAACACAGAGACAATATCTCTTTCTTTGAGTTTTTTATAAATATTGAAGAGATGAAAACTAGAAATGTATTAAACAAAATTGTTAAACAAAGTAAGGTATCCAATGTTGGAATAATGCTTACAATAGAATTGGTTTGGATTTGAGTTTGTTAAGGAGATATTATCTCAACTATCTAGATTGTGTAGTTAAGATAGCTATCTATCTTAAGCTACTTGTAATTGTATTTATATTGTGATTATAAGTAATACAAAACAATTTTTGGTGTGCATATTGTTTTTKCAATTTGGTATCAAAGCTTAGATGGGCTTAATCCCTCACGGGACTGCCCACGAAGATGTGAGAGTTGTGTTGTTGATTTTMTGTAAATATGTAAGAGTGTATTTATGTGTGTTTTATTTCTTTTATGCCTTAAGAGGGGCATTGCCTAGGTGAAAGAAAAAATCGTGAGCTGTCTGCATGAAATTTGTTGATTGTGTTCTCTGAATGAAGACGTAACCGTATTTGTTACTTTGCGGGTTACAATGTGCATACAATGGCCATATATGAAGCTTTCCTTGGTGTAAACAGGAACGAAATCGGTTCTCATCTGTTCTTTAATGAATATGTTATTTTATGTCTTACGATTATTATTTATGGCCCGGTATATTGCAATATCCTCTTACAAGGCTTTTGCCAGTTTTTTTTGTGTTAAATCTCTCCCCGGAGCACGTATAGGATGGCGTTGAATTCTCTGTGTCGGATTTTCATGGAGGGTGTACCAAATACGAACCAATATTTCCAAATGGATCTTGCTTCAACAATGGGTATGCTCATATATTTGAGCCATCTCATTTACACATATGTTCGCCATGCGCATTAGGAATATGCATCGTATTCAAATGGTCAACATTTTTACCGACGCCTTACATTGTAATTTTTGAAGACACGAGAAGAAAATATGTGAGATGGGTGGATGTTTGTTTGTATGTATGCAAATTGTTTTTGAGTTTGTATTTTTTGTTTGTTTGTAAAATTATAGTACGAAGGACCAATGAATTGAACAGAGTAACACAATTTAAACTAGTTGTTCTCAACGTTCTTCGGTGCTAAGAGAATACATCATGGATTTGATTATGTCTACATTATGTCAGATGTTGGTGGGACTTGTTGTACTTCGGTGCTTCAAGATCGTCAGTTACAGGTTATCCTTGTGTATATTGTTGTAGATGTGTTTAAAGCAGGCCAGTTGTATGATTGACTGCTGAAAATATCCAGTAATCAGATCATTGTCCTATATAACTGTCCAAATTTGCTCTTCAGGGGAATTCCACAGATGGTAGTGTATCCATAGGATAATTCAGTATCGAGATTCTCCTTCAAGAGGTCGAGAAGCATCAATTCTACAAATTCGTCAATGATGGTCAGAAGCAGTGTTATCTTAAATGAGTTGAAAGGGAAGGTCGAAGATATGGAGAAGAAAGAGCGTATACCCAAAGATTTCAGAGTGGATAGGAGTGTTGATGAAGACCATATCAAGACAAATATCTATGTTGAAATTTGTAATGTAAGCATTATGGGAGGGTGTTGGAATAATGCTTACAATAGAATTGGTTTGGATTTGAGTTTGTTAAGGAGATATTATCTCAACTATTTAGATTGTGTAGTTAAGATAGCTATCTATCTTAAGCTACTTGTAATTGTATTTATATTGTGATTATATGTAATACAAAACAGTTTTTGGTGTTCATATTGTTTTTGCAATTTCCAATGCTGATAAATATTACCTTATTCGCAATAGAAAAATCATGAATAATAAGTCTTAAAAGATGATTTGAAATGAGGAGATCCATGCAGATACAGGTCTTGTTTTACTCTCAGTAATAAGAGAGGAAAAGTTGTAGCTGAAAAAACTTCCAATTATATGGACCACAATAGATGTATTACTAAATTGTAGTCTTTCAATCTTTAAGAACCATAGAGTGAATAAAATGAGATTATGAAGAAAAATAAATACACAGAAAACACATAACTCAAGGAAATGAAATGTAGAATCTTTGTCTTTTCTCTGAAATTGGTATTTTTATGTTTTACATTCAGCCAAAAGAAGCCTCGATTACATCTCTAATCTGCTTATTTATACAAAAATAGTCTTAACCAAAAGTGGTTAGACTTTCCACATTCTTAGTTCTCAAAATAGAATAAAATCTAAACCGAATAAATATTACAAAGATTTTGAACATTTGTCTATTTTCTGGGATCTCCTTTGCTTGTTGGCGATTCATTCTTCCTTTTTTTGCTTGTGGGTGTAACTGGATTTTGTTGATCTTTGTATTGTGCATGCAGATATAATAATGCAATAACAAACTTGGGGGGTTCAATATTTGCATTTAATTCAAAAGAAAAAAAACATTTTCATGTACCGCTGATAGATTTCTTTGAATTTTTACTGTCGCCTGTTGAGTGATCTAATGTTGCAGACTTTGTTAAGATCTGACTTATCCACCTCTCTTAGCTTGTTTGCGGTTGACTCATCTTCTCCTCCGCTTGATTCGTCAGAATGGAGGGAATTTTATTGCTCCAAGATTTCATAAAATGCTTCCATGATTTAATGACATCTGTCAGGCGAGCGATAGTGTATGAAAAAATGTCTGAATTTGGGTTTGGGTCTTCTGCAAATGGATCTTGCTTTCTTCCTGTTTTATGAGGTGCCATAATTTTCATCTTTCCAATATGAATCCTCCTGTAAGAAAATAAAAATCTATAAGCCTAACTACTGTAGTGAAAGTTCTGAAGGCGAATAGAGAAATGGTATGAAATTCAAAAGTGCTTTTATTGAATAGAAAACACAAACCACAAACCACAAATCAATTTTACAATTAATCGAATGACAGGGTAATCATGTCAAATATGTCAAATTTATTACCTAACGACCGAAATATTTTCAAATCACTTACCTTAACCACGCTAAATATATCTTTAAAGATCATGATTTAATGAAGATAAGTGATTCGACGCTTTGACATTCGGGAGTTTCGAATGAGAAATGCTAAATATCTCCCGAAGGTCAATTTCACGGAGCAACTAATCATCCTTTAATTGATATTTTAGTTTTAATTAACCATAGCTTATGATTTCTTTAACTTTAAAAGCTTCGAAACTCTGGGACTCCAGAGCTTTGTTGCTTTGTGAGTTTTTCATTTGAAGTGTTCAAAGTTACCCGGAAGGCTGAATTCACAGAGTGATTACTTACCGCTAATTACACCAAATAAAACATGTTTACCTTTTAATCTTCGACGCTTTATAATTTCGACGTTCTGGCACTCCGGTGTTGTTTATATTTGTTGACAGTTTAATCTTCCAGAGGACGGTCTCCCGGAGTGATGTAATAGGATGGCGTCACGTCTGATGATGTGTCATGAAAATATGAGTGACATGTGTCACCTAAAATTGTGCGAATTATATGACTAAGAGTGAAAATGAGTGCCACGTGTCTCCACATATACAAAGTGTCAGGTGGTATAGGACACATCAACTGAACACTTTAAAACATATTCTAGAAATTTAGAGTTTCAGAACTCTAGGGCTTCGCGACTTCGGGATTTTAAATACCTTTAGACATTTGAGCTTGAATTACCGAATCACGAAGTTCTGAAGTAAAACCTTGAATATGAGTTATAGTGTTGATTAAACATCTCACGATTTTTGAATCCTCGAAGTTGCGAGAGTCGTCGATCTAGATTGGTTTCAGGGTTAACAACTAATGCTTGATCCACCCTATCAAAATATAACGAAATTTTTAGTTTAAGAAATAATATTCCTAAAGTTAAAACTTTTATTTGAAAAAGACAAAAAAAACCACATAGAAACTTGAAATTTGTATTTTACTTGAAAATCTTATTTATGTTCTAACATAGGCCCCATCTAGGGATTGTAGCTCCGTGTGAGGCATGAAAGAATCATAGACCAAGTGTCTTAATTGGGTAATGGAGTCATTAATTTTTTTGTTGATCTAAATGTTTTCTTTCTTTTTAGAAGTTTTAATCTTATATAGAAGTAGTAAAAATAACCATATCTAAAAATTTAAATCATACTTGGTGATTGATTTCAAGTCAGGCTAATAAGGGTTTTCTTTTCTTAAAATTTATTCAAGAATTATCCAGGATAATCAAAGTAAATTTAGCTAAAATATCAGATTTTAGCTAACTCTGTTTGCTCTCAAGGTTATAAAGATGCAAAATGTGTTTACTTATGGAAACCCTGTTGGCTCAGGATATAAATATTATTGAAAAAGAACTAAATAACAAAGTATATTATACATATATGTAAGACAACCTTACAAATTTCATAGATATTGCTTCACTGCCAATAGGCTTGTTTAGTACCCCGGTGAAGTTATCTATATCTCCCCTTATTGAATTTCCTTTCACTACTTCAAAATCAAGCTTTCATTTAACTAGATGAGGGAAATCATTATATGAATTTCCTTTCATCATCTCTATTTGGACAAGATGGGGGCATTCAATTTGTGAATTTCCTTTCACCATTTGTCTTTGATTTTATTACTTTGAAGTGGGGGAAATCAAATGTATCTAGAATACACGAGATGACATTCGTTTATGATCTGATGTAAAATTGGTCTATCTACAATTTTAAGAATACTATGAGATTAGTTTTCTTTCAATTTTAAGTATACCATCACCTATAGGTAAATTATATTAGGAAAAAATTATTTGTTTTCAGGTATGAACCTTGAGCAAAGTCGTCGGCTGAAATCTAATATTAGGAATAAATTTACTAGGATTAGCCTAGACATACTTTTTCAATTAAAATCAAGAAACACGTAAAATCTTCGCCCGACTTGTTTAAAATGTATGCTTTTAAGTTTTTAGTATCAGCTAAGTTTAGCATTTCTACAAATATTAATATGATTGAATAAGAAAAAGAACTTTGTTCATGAATAAGACTAAAAAGTGAGAGGTGATAAATATATCAGAAGTTCATATCATCTCAAATGAACGGAAAATAATTCACATGAACTTCTTTGTCAGGACAAGACTCTTGCTTCACTCTATTCCACAGCCATATTCCAACCTTTATGTATTTTCTTATAATTATTGTTTCAGTTTCGTACCAGTGATGATCATAGACCTAATAAGAATGACGTTACAAATCCTCTCTTCGTTGCTTCTCCAATATTTTCAATCAATGATGAAGCCATCTTTCAATTTGTGGGAATTATCCCTCATACCTGTTATAACCAGGCTTTTCATACTTAACGAAATAATAAGGAGAGGGAAGATAAGTATTTACCTGATTTCCTTTGCAATTTTAAAGAAGAATTGTGTCTATTCATTACCTTATTCTAGAGAGTCCGAAAGAAATGAAAAGATGAGTCGTGAACGTGATGACTGTGAATGTTTCAATTATGCAATTTTTACTCTTCAGGAAAAGGTTCGGGAGCAATTAGAAACGATTCAAGAGCTCCAAGATTCAAATTTTCAACTTCACCAACGGATTCAATCACAAGAAATGCGACATCGTGAGGAGTTGGCGATGATAATGAGAGATGTGAGTCAAAACATGGTGTGTTTAAGCTCTCATCGCCGACAATTGAGACTATTGTGAAGGCAACAACCACGAGTGAACATTCCTGCAGACTCAGTTGGGTCCGAAGTTTCTATAGCGTCGTCACCTTTTCCCAAAGACTGTTCACCTCCAACATATCATCAGAACGTTGAAGAACTTCGACCATTGGCCCTTCAAGAAAATGCAAGATTTCAATAGTTAGACAATTCTATGGAAGCAATGGAAGTAAATCACAAAGAATATATAATTTGTATCAATAATCATTAATGGGTTTTCATGTTCACTTTTGTTTTGTTTTTTGTGGCTGAATTTTTTTGACAAAACTATGAAGGATCAAGATGCAAAGAGATAGGTAGTTACTGTAAAGAATGTCAAGTTTTGAACTTATAATTTCTGTACTTTTGTTTTCCAAAAATGTTATAATGTTTTCATTGCTTTATTCTCTCTAATGAAATTTYCAGTTGTTCTTGTCAACACGAGTATTATCTTATTAACTAAAGAGTGAGTTTTATTTGTTTTCTGAAAGAAATTGTTTCCTTTATAATTTTTTATTTATTTTTTATTTTTTATTTAAAAAAACAAAAATCAAAAACATTTATTTCCTTGAAAGATATTTACATAAATTTTAGCACTAAAAAAATACTCAAATAAGTTCTTAACCCAAATCAAATATAAAAAGAGAAAGAAATGAAAATGACAATATAAATCCAATCCACACCGATATGTACAATGAAAATTAAAACTAAAAACTAAAATCTAAACTATTGCATAAAATGTTTTAAATATCGTCCATTGATAGGGGCTTCAAGAATTTCTCCATTTAAATTTTTGAGAGAGAATGAATTTCTCCGTTCAATTGCTGCAATTTTGAAAGGACCAAAACAAAGATGGTCAAATTTTTCATGTTTCCCATCATCTTCTTTTCTGGCATCCCACTTTAGGACTAAATCTCCAGGAAGAAACTCCCTGTCTTTGGATTTCTTATCAAAGATGTTCTTCATATTGTCTTGGTATTTTTGAAGATTTTCATCAACTTCTTTCATGTTCTACTGGACTTCAATTATTTGATGGATTCTTCTAGTCAAATCATTTGGTTCTTCATTAACATCCTACCAGATTTTCATCATAGAAAGGGAAAAATTAATAGGAAGAATAACATATGTGCCATAAATTAATTGGAAATAAGACATACCTATTGATTTCTTGGTGCCGATTCTGTTTGCCCATAGAGCATATTTCAAATGTATATGCCAAGATTTCTTATTTTCTATCAAAACTTTCTTAATTATCCTCATTAAAATTTTATTAGATGATTCCGCCAGTCCATTTCCTTGAGGATAATAAGCTGTAGAATGACCCAAAATGATATTATATTTTTGATTTTTTTTTATCATAGCAATAGATTTAAAAGCTTGTGCATTATTTGTGACTATTTTCCTTGGACAACCAAACCTTGCAAGAATGTTTTCTTCCACAAAAATTATTACTACTGAATCTGTAGCATTTCGAGTTAGAAAAGCTTCTACCCATTTAGAAAAATAATCAGTAGCAGTTAAAATCCATTTGTGTTGGGCACTTGATTGTGGATGAATCTCTCCGATGAATTCTAGGCCCCATTGTTATAAAGGAGATTCAAATTTGGCAGGAACTAAAGGTAAAGCAGGGAGATTTTGCTTTCCAGCAAAAAATTGGCATGGTTTGCAAGCTCTGACCCTTGCATTTACATCAGTGAATAATCTTGGCCAATAATATCCTTCTCTTAAAATTTTATAAGCTCTTGCTCTCCAAGCATGGTGTCCTCCACATACTCCTTTATGAAACTCATCAATGACACCTTCTGTTTCATATTCTGTAAGGAAACATAATAAGAAACCCAAAGGATCCTTCCAGTATAACTTAACATTGATAATGCAATATTTGATCGCCTATCATTTTAAGGTTCTTGCCTTGGAAGGAGTCATATCAGCAGGACATTGAAGAGTAAGGAGGTATTACACTATATTGTTATACCAAGAAGAGGAAGAAAATTTGTCGTTAATCTGAATTGTTGGCATTTGATCATCGATTTCTTCAATATGTGGGAGAGAATTTCTGGACTCGAAATGGTTTATCCCAAGGGATCTGAGATTTGATTCAACAAACAATTTTTCCAAACCCTTTCCTTTTACCAATTTGGTTGGTTTGACTTCTAAATCATATTCTTGAATTTTTTCCAACCCTTTTCCCCTTCTTCCATCACTATTAGGCTGAATTAGGATATCTTTAATTGTGTTAGTGGGTACATATGCAATTATTTTGGAATGTAATACATATGTTCGGAAAGCCTTAAGTGCCTTAACCATAGCATAAGCTCGTTTCTCTAGAATATCATATTTTAACTTCACATCTCTGAGGATTTTATACTAAACAAGATAATAGGTTGTTCAAATACATTTTTTTGTAGGAGCACTGCTGCAATTGTATATTCGGATGCAAAGGAAAAGATTAAAAACTCGTTTGAATAATCAAGACTTACCAGCACTGGTGCTTCTCCTATAAATTTTTTTACTCATTGGAAAGATGACTTAGCTTCCATTGTCCATTTCACCTCATTATCCTTCTTCAACATATCTGTGATCAATTTAATAATTTCAACGAAATTTGGAATAAATCTTCTTAAGAAATTTATTCTTCCTAAAAATGATTGAATTTCTTTTTTGTTTCTTGGTATATTGATCTGATCAATAGCTTCAACTATTTTTGGATCTACTTTAATTCCATATTTTGATACAATATGTCCTAACAACTTCCCTTCTTGCATGACAAAATGATATTTATTGGGATTCAAAGACAAACCATTTTTTTTGCATTTATCAAATGTTTGTTTAAGATGTTCCAAGTGTTTTGCATCATAATTAGAAAAAATTGTCAGATCATCTAGATAAATGACAACGAATTTATCTTTCTCACCAACAAATGCTATATCCATGGATCTTTGAAAATTTGCACTTGCATTCATCAAACCAAAAGACATTTTGTCATACATAAAAGTTTCCCATGGAGTAGTAAACACAGTTTTTTCTTTATCATTTTCATGGACAACTATTTGATTATACCCCGGAAATTTGTCAATCATAGAAATTATATTTGCTCCAACCACCTTTTCAAGAATATGATCCATTTTTGGAAGAGGGTAGTTGTCTTTTAATGAAGACCGATTTAAATTTCTAAAATCAACACATAGTCTTATTTCTCCATTCATCTTTCTGACAGGAACTAAATTGGCTACCCATTCAAAGTATCTAAGAGGTACGATAATTTTCGCATCAAGAAGTTGTTAAGAACCAAATATCAATATAGCATAGAAAAACCTCAGAAAAAGTACTCAACGCCTTGAAAAAGAGATAATTTCAGATAATAAGCCTCTTCGAGGGGGAAACCTCCTTTTACCCCACTTAAATGTTCAAGTACAACTAGGGGGAACCTCCTTTTATCCCACTTAAAATGTTCAAGTACAAGATGATTCAGTTCTTAACAAATTTCCATGGTGGCAGAGACTAGAGGTAAGTAATTACAACTAATGGCCTAAATTGGTATAAATAAAATAATGACATTTACATGTATTGAGTCTCCAAATTAAGGGGTAATGAGTCAATATTAGGGCTTACACATGCCCCTCCTTTGAGACAAGTGTTGTTCGTAATCGCTTTTGAGTAACTCTAGATGCTTCTCGTATATAAAAAACTCATCTTCTCAATTGGAATCTTCAACCGGTAGTTTCCATTTATTGAGATACTCTAAAATGGATCTATTCCCCACCATACCTTGGTCAAGGATGGCTCGCAGTCTGTCGATGATCTTTTTCCTTCCTCGCCAAGTTCTCGCAATATAGTTTGAAATGGGATCTGTTGCCTATAACCTTCCTTTTTAAGCATGAAACATGGAACTGGGTGTACTAGTGAAGATGTGTTCAACTCTTGTATGCCATAGTACCAAATCTTTGCAACACCCTTATAAGGGCCATAGTACTTTGCAATAAATTCTATTATCCTTCCTATTGTTTGAGGGACACCTGCTTGTATGGTTGTAGTCTTAAAAACACCCAATCCTACTTCAAAAATTCTTTTCACTAATGTATGTTGATCCGCTTATTGTTTCCATGCGATTCTGTGCCATGGTCAGGGTTTCCTTAAGATTTTGAGAACTGGTTGTTGATTCTCGAAGTGATCTTCCACTGCTTGAACCTTTAGATTTTTCTTTAGAGAAGAAGTGATGGAAGGAGGGTGGTATCCATAAAGTGCCATAAATGGTGCTTGCCTTCTTGTTGCAGTATGAAAGGAAGTAAGAAAGATTTCACCATTCTGCCAAGGGTAACCATTTGAACCGAATTGTGTTTGTTTATCGAGACAGCAACTAAGGTAGTCTTCTAGACATTTGTTCACCATCTTGGTTTGTCCATAAGATTAAGGATGATAAGATGAGAGTTGGTGATCCAATTGAGTATCTAAACAAGAAAATAATTATGTCCAAAATGTCCAAATGAAGATGGGACTGTCACTTACAATAATCTCTTGGCTGCCATGTAGCTTTTGAACTGCCCCCATGAATGCAGTGGCAACCCAGATTTGAAGCCGAAGGGATGAGAGAGTGCACAGCATAGCGACTTGGTCATTTTATCAACAATCACCATGATGACACTCTTTTCCTTTCCGACTTTGTAACCCTGTGATGAAATCCATGAAACCTCCCCCTAGCACTGACTTGGATGGATAATGGTTGTAAAAGACCCGTCTTAATTGTTTCCACTTTATTTTGTTGGCAAGCCAAACATTCTCCCACAAACCTTTGAACATCGGCTTTAAGGCCATCCCAAAAAACCTTCTGACTCTATGGTGGTTTCAAAAATCCTGAGTGCCTCCCACTGGAGAGGTGCAATTCCAATAGTACCTTTGTTTGAGTTGGGAGTTATTACATAAATATGTTTAATTTTGTTCATAGTGAATCATTTTTCTATGTAAATGTATATGATGTACTGGAATCCCTGCCGCAACCTTTAAATGAGAGTCCATACTTTTTTTCGTCATTCTTCCATTCATCCCTTGTTTCTATTATCCAATCGGTTGGATGATCGATACATAGAGAAAGGCCCAACATATTCATCCTTTCTTGTTGCATCTGCGACAACATTTGCTTCCCCTTTTTATAGACTCCATTTCAAAATCATAACCCAAAGATCCTGTTGGCATTTTGTTGTTCTTGTTCCAAGATAGTCTTTGTTCCAACAAGTATTTATGACTATCATGATCCGTTTTGACTTTAAAGTGCCTACCTATTGTGGGTAAGGAAGCCATTTATTCAATGCATGTAGTATTGCCATCATTTCCTCGGCAAATGGGTTTCTTGGTAAGTCCTTTCCCTTTGAGTGGTCGACTTTCAAAACCAGTGGGTCTTCTGCATTAGGACAACACCAATTCCATTTCCCGAGGCATCACATTCCACAATAAAGGTTTCTTGTGGTCTAGAGTGGTCAAGATAGGTTCTTTACACATCACCTCTTTAAAATGTTCAAAATCTTTAGTTAGTCTCCTGGAGTCCAAGGAAATGTATCCCTTAGTTAATGTTGTTAAAGTATTCTTCCATAGTTCCAAAACAAACTTGTGGTAACTGTAAAACCCAAAAATCCTCTTAAGATTCTTCAATGTTTTGCGAATCGCACTAGTCCGCCATCATGGCCTTAAACTTATTAGGGTCTACCTTGACACCCTTCTCATGAGATACAATATGACCCAAATTACTCTACCTTTACCCCAAAGAACATTTGGATGGTTTGGCATATAGTTGTTTCTCCTTTAGTAGTTGTAGCACTTGTCAACATGTCGTACATGGACTCCCAAGACTTGATATATAGATTAGTATATCATCAAAAAATACTAACACAAATTTTCAAGGAAGGGATTGAAAATGGAATTCACCCTTGAAGTGCATTTGTGCTGCAACACTGCAACCATAATGGCCTCTCATGAGTTTGGAATGCTTCTGTTTTGGGATATCTTCTTCATTATGATCTGATGATACCCCTGAACAGAGATCCAATTTTGTGAAATATGATTGGGTTCCATGTAGTTCATCTAACAATTACTCAATGATGGGAATGGGAAACTTATCTCAATAGTGATCTTGTTGAGCTCCCATAACTGGACACATACACCATGAGTTATCTTCTTGAATACCATTACCATTGGTGCAGAGTAAGAACTTTGGCTAGGTCTAATAATGCCAGCCCTGAACATTTCTTCAACCATGCTTCACCCCACCTCCTTTCCTCACGCTTAAGGGTATCCAGATCGCCCTCGGATGTTTTAGGAGGAACACTCCCAGGATTTTGTGAATTTCATGATCATGATTCTGAGTGGGTGGAAGACCTTGGGAATATATTCAATACTTTGAATGCTTATCAATGATCCCTTTGAGATCCTTGAGGAATAGATGGCTTTAGATAACTGAAACATCCAGTGAGCATAGTCTTTGCACAACTCCTTTTCAATAATTTTATTTCAAGTGCCATTAGAGCTTATCACCCAATTGGGTTTCCATATGATACCCATTAACTCAATCTCCTTTCCTTCAAATGAAAAATTCATGAAAGTTCTTTAAGTGCCACATCGCTCCTAATGATTGTAACCATTGATTCCTAGTACAACATCCTGCACTCACCCATGGGTATAACAATCATTGGACTATTCATTACATATTCCCCATAGTAAGATTGATCTTATTGCATTTTCTTGAGCAATTGGATAGTTCCCTCCATCTGCAATCATTACTTGAAACTCTGGCTGGATATACAAAGCAATTGAGAGCTTTTACACTTGCAGTGAATGGGAATTATGAGTAACTTAACTACTAGGACTAATACCTTTTCTTTTTGATGTATCCTCGATCTTGAGGGGTTTGAGGAGTGCTAATTCTAGCCAATGCATTACATCGATATGGAGTCAACTCTTCAGACAAAATTGCTTCTACATTTTCATCTTGAGATGGTTCTTGTTCTTTGTTCTTCCTTCCTCACAATTCATAGAATAATTCTCACCACACTTCTCTATGTCCCTTACCCACTTTGATGTGTCACAAATTGTAAAGCATAAACCTTTTTCTTTTCTTTTCCTCCAATTGTTGAGGGGTGAACCTTGTAGGTTGATGTGTTTAAGAAGAAGGAGCATTGTCCTCTCTATAGATGTTAGGATTGTCCCTTCTAGTAGCCATAGCCATATTTTTACTTTCAAATATTTCTTTGCTTTCACCTTAAATGCATTCTTTAATGATTTTGGTTCCCAAAGGCTAACCTCATGTTGAATGTTATCCTTAAAGTTCCTATGAATACATCAACGTGCTCATCTGGAATATTGGTTACCTTTATATGCAATCTTTTGAATTTCTCAATGTGCCTTAACTGAACCCTTTTGCTTGAGATTTATCAATTGGCTGTAAAGAAGGTTTACTCCCTTGTATCCCTATGGTGTGCTATCATTTCTTCCTGTGAAAATTGTCCACAAGTGACAAGTGATTTGTGAGGAAAAAATCCATCGATACCATACAAAATTGATTAGGTTCCTAAATATAAAGAAGCAATTCGTACCTTTGTGTATGTGGTACATACTATGGAGATCAAAAGAATTTCTCCATCCTAAGTATCCATGTGATTGGGTTCCAAGCATCAAACTTCCTCATATCAATCTTAGGAACTTGGTTGGTCTTCAAAACCAAAGTTGAGTTTCTCCATTCTTGATTCACCTTCCTTGTCTCCCTCATCATGAATTTCATGGGATGCATTTCACTTTCAGGTGTCTCTCTCTGTTACGAAATTTTTCAATACTCATGATCTCCCTTTAAACCCTCCCATCATCTCTTGTAGTTCATCTTGTTACCATCTCTTTTTGTAAATCATTTATGTCCCTACACATTTCTCTTCTCACCTTCATTAAGAGTCCAAGTAGGATTGTCTAGGAGGCTTCATTTGGTGTAGTTCCCTTTGTAGTGGCATGTTGGCCAAGCATCACTTTGAACCCTTGATTTGAGGTGGTTCTCATGACAATATTTCTCTCATTAGGAGCCTCCTGTCAACCTCCTCTGGTAAGGAACTTTCTTTTATGTAGTTCTCTGATATTTATTCTCTGCAATGCCATAGGTCTGATCAAATTGAGTGTGCCATGGAATTTACGATAACTTCCCCACAACTTGTCTATATTTTGGACTTTCTAGAGATCTCATTTGTATAGTGTGCCCTGAACAAAATGATTGATATAAAATCATGAAACTTGCACCAGAAATACTACAGACTGGTCATGATGATCCAATGAAACCAACCCACTCAATTTGGATACTCTAGGAAGAAGCAAGCTATGATTGTTTTACCTGAAACATTCTTCTGAGACTAGTCAATAGGACTAGTGAGATAATTCATCTTGCTAATGTGGTGTATATAAAATTTTAAGATGACCCAGAAGTTGAAATTTTACCATAGATACCTTACTACTCTGTAAATAGCCTCTAGGAGCTAAAGCCCTGAAATGTTACATCAAAGTTTTTATAGAGAAAATTCCGTAATGACTCTATTCAGGATGATTTGTGAACCTGTCTTGTATGTGTTGTATCTCCGAAAGTATAAGATCTCAAGAGCTGAATTTTGAACCCAATCGTACCTTTGATATGTCTACTAAATATTCTCCAAGCCGTTCCTGAAACATTTTATAAAACAAGTTATAGAAAAATTCCAAGGTGTCTCATGGTAAAGTGGAAACCCCAAGACCTTGAGCTCTATACCATATGTTATGAACCAAATATCAAATATAAAGTATGAAACCTCAGAAAAATGTAATTCAACGCCTTGAAAAAGAGATACTCTTAGATAATAAGCCTCTGAGGGGGGGAAAGTTCTCCTTTTACCCAATTTAAATGTTCAAGTACAAGATGATTCAAAATGAAAATGTCTCCAGTAATACATAGGAGACTAGGAGGTATAATTGTAACTAATGGCCTAAAGTTTCCATAAATAAAATAACATTACTATTATAATATTCCCCTAATTAAGGGGTAATGAGCCACATTAGGGGTAAAAGTTCTTAAGTGGAGTAGTAAATGCAGTTTTTCTATCATTTTCATGGACAACCATTTGATTATAATCAAAATCAGGTCAATCATAGAAATTCTATTTTTCCTCCAACCACCTTTTCAAGAATATGATCCACTTTTGGAAGAGGGTAGTTGTATTTTAATGAAGACCGATTTAAATTTCTAAAATCAACACATAGTCTTATTTCTCCATTCTTCTTTCCGACAGGAACTAAATTGGCTACCCATTCAAAGTATCTAAGAGGTACGATAATTTTCGCATCAAGAAGTTTTTTAACCTGCCTTTCTATTACATGCAAGAGAATATGATTTATCTGTCTAAGATTTTGGTTGAAAGGCTTGACCCCTGGTTTTAATGGAATCTTATGCTCAATAATGGAAGTATCATAAGTTTTTAAATCTTCATAGGACCATGCAAAAACATATGTATATTCTATGAGCAATTCAATATACTTTCTCTTTAATTCAGTGGGAAGACATTTAGACAATTTGACAAGTTTTGTATTTTCATTTGAACCCACATTACAATCTTCAACTTCCTCCGGTTGAGGCTACAAGGTAGATTTCAAAGGGTATGATTTTGATCAAACAATCTTTCTAATGGAATGAGACCTTTTGGAATCTGATTATTTTTTAGTAAGAGGAGTTTATGATTTGCAATCCTATCTTTGAATTTCTCTGGATTTTCTCCTTCTTGCATAATCCAGACTGGATCATTCTAATTTTCCCGATTTATATGTGTTTTGGAAAATTCATCTACCATCTCCAAAAATTTCTTTATTTGTTCATCATCTTCAAAAAAATTCCAATAGTGAACATTATTTGGAATTGAAGGTTTGTGTCGCATGTCAATATGATATTTCAACTTCATAACAGTGGGTGAAATAAAAGCAGTTGCTTCTTTAGCTAATGAATCTTCTTGTTGATTATGCAATCTAGGAATAACATGGATATTGAAAGATAAGGAAAAGTTCTCAATCAAATCCCATGCACAATTTATATAAGATCTCATTCTAGAATGTTTAGCTTGATATTGTTGTCTGATCTATTTAACAATAAGCTCTGCATCCTCATATACTATCAAATGTCTGATTTTTATCTTTCTAACAACTCCTAGTTCTAAAATTAAAGCTTCATATTTACATATATTGTTTGTGTAATAAATGTCGAATTGCAATCTATAGGAAAAAGGGAATGTAATACTCATTGTTTGGTGCCACGAATAATACTCCAACTCCTTCTCCTTCCCAAGAAGAGGCACCATCAAAAAACATTTTCCACATACAATCTCTAATATTTACATTCTTTTGGAGTTTCTATTTTTTCATTTTTGTTTTCTGTACAAACTTCAAAATCACCATCAATAGATAAAATATAGTTTCCTAAGTCCTTATCAGCAATATAGACTGGATAATTATTAGGTTTTTGAGGATCACACACTGTGTAAGCCAGTCTAGTCTCTCTGTACAATCTAGTAAACTGTCCACCAAAAATAGGAATCGTGGCATATGTCATATCTAACTGAACTGATCCTCCTAGCTTAACACCCCAAGATCTTGATAAAAACATGCCATATTTTGCAAGTAGATCAGCTACTACCACATCCATAAGAATACTTTTTAACTGGAATTTGGGCCAAATTTATGACTAAATCTTTTATCATACCCAAACACTTAACCTTCCTAGAATCAAATGAGTATAAATATTGATAA
Organism: Picea sitchensis; assembly: GCA_010110895.2. Lineage (NCBI taxonomy): Eukaryota > Viridiplantae > Streptophyta > Pinopsida > Pinales > Pinaceae > Picea > Picea sitchensis. Next base: position 151,065 of record SNQJ01S0003836.1, read on the forward strand.
GGTCTGATAATTTGCAAGCCTAATTTTTCCATTATTATTTTTGACATCAAATTATGTGAAGCACCTAAATCTAGCATACAGTTATGTAACAAATGATCATGCACAGTAAGAGTGATATAAAATGGAGCCATCGAGTGTTTGTTGTTTTCAATATGAGGTCCAAACATGATCGTTGGATGCTCATCCTATAGGTTAATAACATCAACTTGACTTTCTACATCTGGAAAATTAATTACTTTTGAAATCTTCTTCTTATTAACTGGATTTCTAGCAAGTTCAATTAAAGGGACTGGAATTTTAATATTATTCAATTCATTCTCTAGATTGAAAATGCCAACTGTTTTTTCTAACTCTTTGGTCTGCACTTCGACTTCTTTGTTTTCCAACATTTTAGTTTGTGTTGCCTTTGTTTCAACCTGCTTTGTTTGAGCAGCTTGTGCTTCAGTAGGTGATTTTGAGACTAATGTTTCATTTACTTTATTCCTTGCCAAGATATTTTTTGGTGGATTGGTAGTAGAAATCTTATCTCTTGGCCTCAAATCATATTTATTATGAAGCTCAGCCAATATCGAATCGACAAGATCTTTATATTTTGATGTAGGATCCTCCAAGTTATTTATACTTTGTTCATCAAATAATGATCCATGATTTAAAGATTGTTCGTAGTCTTGTTGAGTTAAATGAGGTTTGAAATCAACATCACTAAATTTTTTTATATCCTCATCTAATTCATCATATTCTTGAACATCATCTCCCTGTATAAAAAAAATCAGTTTTAAAAGGGGCTTGAATCTTTTGTTCCTCATTCTTAATTTGCCTCTGTTGAATCTGAGGGTTTGTATTGAAGTTTCTCCTGAATTGATTTTGATTTCTAGCATAAGGATCAGGTTTGGTTTTCTCAATTTCCATCCTGGAAATTTTATTTGATAAATCTTTAATGATTTTATCCATCTCTTCCATCTTTTCCTCTTGTGTGTTTCTCCCAGAACTGGAGTGTCATCCTTGTTCTTTAAACCTTCTAGGTTATCTTATTCCCAACTCAACCTTTGTTTTAAGTTTTCCTGATGCCATTATATTAGATTCAATTTCAATAGCATCATCTTACATCCCAGCTAGTGTTACAGCTCTTATTTCCCTTAAAAGTGACTTGAAGTCATAATCAAATGCCCCTGCAAAAGTAACTTTAGCAGCTAGCTGGGAAGGTTTAACTTCGACTGGGATCTTGCTATACAGTTTATTAAATCTTTGGATAAATTCAGAAACAGTTTCAGAGGATTTCTTCCTTAAGGCACCAAATTTAGTCAGATAATATAAGTGGTGTTTTTTCTCACCCCACTTTCTTAATAAAAGAACTTCTAAATCATCATATGTTGCAATGGAATCTGCAGGAAGTCCCCTAAATCAAGTTTCGACTTGTCCCTCAAAAGTATGTACAAATAGACTCATGTAAATGTCTTCATGTTCAATGCCAAGTATATCAGTAAATTGATCAAAAAATGCTATGTGTTATATGGTTGTTAAATTCCCTTCTCCCGTGAATTTAGGTAAACTTTTCATATAGTTATGAGGTAAATCATGCAGAACTGGGGGAAAGGCCAAGGGATCATATCTATCAACAAATTTGGCAAAGATCCTCGGAGGAGGTGGTAGTGTATTTACTTTTCCACCACCTCCTCCACCGCCTCCTCCATCCATTGATAGTTTTGGAGAAGAAATACAAGGGATGTAATGTAAATTATCAAATATTTGAAAATATTGTTGTACTAGGTCTTTGATTGCTTTGGGAAGGTAATAATGAAGGCCTGCTAGATAATCAAAAGGTGACGGATCTCGTGATAAGGATGTATAATCAAACTCAGAAGGGAAATGAGAACTAGAACTTGGTCTTTCATATCAACTAGACGAGTAGATGAGGGAAGTGATAAGAGATGAACTTGAGTACAAAAGATGATCTTCAGGATTTACAAGGATAGAACCTTTTATTTCAGGAAGACTAAGGATAGGTCATGTGTAGACAACGTTGGGTACTAAAGATGATTCCTTAATCTCAGTGGTGAAAGTATCTATCAAAGAAAGAGGTATATTCTGAAATTTTTCACCCTTTAGATCATATAATTTTACTTCGGGAATTTCAACCTTTGGATTTTTTAATTTAATTTCAGGATTACTAGTTGAGGCTTCTGCAAAATGAGATTTATTTTGATGTTTTTCTTTATAACTAAGTAAAATTATTTATCCTGTTGAAATCTTCACATTAACTTGAGTAACCTTTGGTTGATAGACCTTACCTACTGACGTAGACGTCTATCTTAGATATCCTTTGGTTTTCAACAGTTTCTCAGGATCTTAAATTAGTGTAGTCTACTTATTGTCTGGGTTTTTTCTTATATTTTTTTGTTTGAATTCCAACTTTTCCAAAATGGAGTCGCCATGTGAAAATCAAAAAGAGCCTTAAACTTGTGTTTAATTCATGTTCACCATCAAAAATCAAAGCTAAACTTTGTCGTAGTCTGAGGGAAAAATAGTTTCGTTTCTTCGTTCCCCAGCAACGGCGCCAAAAATATGTTGTTCTTGAGATTTTCTCTAGGCTCACAAAATAATGTCAAGCATCCAAAATTTAAAATATTTGTTTTTTATAATGCTTTTCTACCTTTAGTTTTAAGATGGAACTTCAAATAACTTAATGATTAGAAAATACAGAGGCAATATCTCTTTCTTTGAGTTTTTTATAAATATTGAAGAGATGAAAAGTAGAAATGTACTAAACAAAATTGTCAAACAAAGTAAGGTATCCAATGTTGGTAAATATTACCTTATCCGCAATAGAAGAATCATGAAGAATAAGTCTTAAAGCATGAATTGAAATGAGGATATCCACGCAGTTACAGGTCTTGTTTTACTCACATTAATAACAGAGGAAAAGTTGTAGCTGAACAAAATTCCAATTATATGGACCACAGTTGATGTATTACTAAATTGTAGTCTTTCAATCTTTAAGAACCATAGAGTGAAGAAAATGAGGTTATGACGAAAAAACAATACACATAAAGCACATAAGTCAAGGAAATGAAATGTAGAATCTTTTCCCTTTCTCTGAAATTGGTATTAAGAAGTTTCTCTTTTACATTCGACTAGAAGAAGCCTCGATTACATCTCTAATCTTCTTATTTATACAAAAATTGTCTTAACCAAAAGTGGTTAGACTTTCCACATTCTTTGTTCTCAAAATAGAGTAAAATCTAAACCGAATAAATATTACAAATATTTTGAACATTTGTCCATTTTCTGGGATCTCCTTTGCTTGCTGGCGATTTATTCTTCATTTATTTTCTCATGGGTGTAACTGGMTTTTGATGATGTTTGTATTGTGCATGCAAATMTAATAATTAAATAACGAACTTGGGGGGTTCAATATTTTCATTTAATTCAAAAGAAAAAACCTTTCCATGTACCACTGATAGATTTCTTTGAATTTTTACTGTCGCCTGTTGAGTGATCTGATGTTGCATACTTTGTTAATCTCTGACTTAGCCACCTCTCTTAGCTTGTTTGCGGTTGACTCATCTTCTCCTCCACTTGATTCATTAGAATGGAGGGAATTTTCCYGCTCCAAGATTTCATAAATCTGCTTCCATGATTTAATGATGTCTGTCAGGCGAGCGATAATGTCTGAAAAAATATCTAAATTTGGGTTTGGGTCTTCTGCAAATGGATCTTGATTTCTTCCTGTTTTACGCCGTGCCATAATTTTAAGCTTTCCAATATCATTCCTCCTGTAAGAAAATAAAAATCTATAAGCCCAACTATTGTGGTGAAAGTTTTGAAGGCGAATATAGAAATGGTATAAATTTCAGAAGTGATTTTATTGAATACAAAACACAAACCACAAAACAATTTTACAATTAATCGAATGACAGGGTAATCATGTCAAATCTGTCAAATTTATTACCCGATGGCCGAAATATTTTCAAATCCTTTACCTTAACCACGTTAAACATATCTTTAATGATCGTGATTTAATGAAGATAAGTGATTTCAGCGCTTCGACATTTGGGAGTTTCGAATGAGAAATGATAAATATCTCCCGAAGGTTGATTTGACGGAGCAACTAATCATCATTTAATTGATATTTTAGTTTTAATTAACCACAATTTATGATTTATTTAACTTTAAAAGCTTTGGAACTCCGGAGCTTCGTTACTTTGTGAGTTTTTCATTTGAAGTTTTCAAAGTTACCCTGAAGGCCAAATTCATGGAGTGATTACTTACCATTAATTATGCCAAATAAAATATGTTTACCCTTTAATCTTTGATGCTTTATAATTTCGGCGTTCTGGCACTTCGACGTTGTTTATATTTGTTGACAGTTTAATCTTCTTGAGGACGGTCTCCCAGAGTGATGTGACATGATGTCATCACGTCTAATGATGTGTCATGAAAATATGAGTGACGCGTTTCACCTAAAATCATGTGAATTATATGACTAAGAGTGCCAAAAATGAGTGCCACGTGTCTCCACATGTACAAAGTGTCAGGTGGCATAGGACACATTAGCTGAACACTTTAAAACTTATTCTGGAAATTTAGAGCTCCGRAACTCCAGGGCTTTGTGACTTTGGAATTTTAAATACCTTTAGACATTTGAGCTTGAATTACCGAATCAYGAAGTTCCGAAGTAAAACTTTGAATAGGAGTTATAGTGTTGATTAAACATCTCACGATTTTTGAATCCCCGAAGCTGCAAGAGTCGTCGATCTAGATGAGTTTCAGGTTTAACGAMTGATGCTTGATCTACCCTGTCAAAATATAACAAAATTTTTAGTTTAAGAAATGATATTGCTAAAGTTAAAACTTTTATTTGAAAAAGGAAAAAAAAAAMCACAAAGAAACTTGAAATTTTTATTTTTACTTGAAAATCTTATTTATGTTCTAATAGGGAGAAAATGATAATGGATCATATCTTTTAATTTTATCCCTTACAGGAATGATCAATCATGGAAGTGACACTTGGCTCATTGATAGTGGTGATTCTAAGTACATGATAGGATACCAATACTCTCTGTCAAACTTGATAAAGAAGGACGCACCTCATAAGGTTAAACTTGGAGATGATTATCAATATCCTATGAAAGGCTTAGGAGAAGCTCCCTTCAAGTTAGATTCTGGAAAATTGATGAAGACAAAATATGTTTTACTCGTACCTGGGTTAAGGAAGAATCTCCTCTCTATTTCATCTCTAGAAGAGAAGGGTTTCAAAATTTCATTTGTCAATGGAGAAGTTCTCATGGGGAAAAAAGGAAAATCTTTCAATGATGCAATTGTGATTGGTGTCCAATAGGGAGGCTTATATGAATTGAAAGGACACTCAGAGACAACCCTGGTTCAAAATACCATAAACCCATGTGAGTTATGGCACATAAGACTTGCTCATTTACACTATAAGGCATTATCGATCATGAGCAAGATGGTGACAGGACTACCAGAGATCCAGGTGGACCATGAGGGCATATGCAAGGGATGTGAAAAAGGTGAGAGCGTGAAGAGCCCATTTCCAAGTAATAAATGCAAGGCCAAAGGCGTATTGGACATTGTACACTCAGATTTATGTGGACCTATGTCCACCTCTTCATCCAATGGGTATTTATACTATGTCTCCTTCATTGATGATTTTTCATGCAAAGCTTGGATTTGTTTCTTGAAGTCAAAGGGTGAAGTGTTTAGAAAATGTAAAGAATTGAAGACCCTCTTAGAAAATCTTTCTAAAAATAAGATTATTGTCTTAAGGTGAGACAATGGTGGAGAATTCACATCAGATGAATTCAAGGCATTCTGTGGGGAAGCTAGGATTAAGAGGGAGCTCTCTACTCCGTACAATCTTGAGCAAAATGGTGTGGTAGAAAGTAAGAAATGAACCATAATGGAAGCAGTGAAGGCCATGCTTCATGATCATAACTTACCAAAACATCTATGGGAAGAAGAAGCAAGGACTGTAGTGTATGTGTAGAATAAATCACCCCATTGTGTTCTTGGGAATAAGACTGCAGAACAAATGTTAACAGGAGAGAAGCCAGAAGTCATCCACCTGAGAATATTCAACTGTTCAGTATATATACATGTTCCCAAGGACAAAAGATCGAAATTGGACCCTTCAGGAAAGAAGGGCATATTTTTTGGTTACAGTGAAACATCGAAGGGATACAGAGTCTACATCACTGGTCACAAAAAGGTTGAGATTAGCAGATATGTTACCTTCGATGACGATGCAACATTCAAAAATTCAAGGAAGTGTCATACAGATGAAGACCATGATGAAGAACCGGTATCTCCAAGAGTTGTAGACACTAGAAATGATATTGTACCAGAATAACATGATACAATAGATCATGACATGGCAGAGCTACAAAGATCCACATATCCACCTAGAGGAAAGAAGAGGCCAACTTGGGCTCGTGAGATTATACATGATGCAGAAAAATATGGTGCTCCAAAAGGAACTTACAGAGAAAGAAAGAAACCAAAACCATATTCCAGTTACATGGCACTCCTTAGTGATATTATTGATGCAAAGCCTACATGTTATGAAGAGGCTACAAAAAATAAGGAATGGAAGGATGCCATGATTGAAGAGTACCAATCCATTTTGAAGAATGATGTTTGGGATGTGGTTCCAAGATCACGAGAGAAATCAGTTGTGAGATCAAAATGGATTTACAAAATAAAGCATACAACAGATGGCAGTATTGAGAAGTACAAGGAAAGGTTCATGGCGCGAGGATTCTCCTAGAAAGAAGGCATTGATTATGAGGATACTTTTTCTTATGTAGCGAGATACAGTTCCATTAGGACTATTCTTACGATAACTGCAGTAATGAAATGGTAGATACACTAGATGGACGTGAAGACAACTTTCCTAAATGGTGAGCTAGAAGAGGAAGTGTATGTGGAGCAGCCACAAGGTTTTGAGACACATGACAGACAGTCACATGTGTGTAGGATAAATAAATCCTTGTTTGGTTTGAAGCAAGCCATTGTATGGTTTGAAGCAAGCCCCCAAGGCTTGGTATGATAGAATGGATAACTTCCTGATGAGTTTGGGCTTTACCAAGAGTAAAGCAGATCCCAACCTTTACTACAAGGTTGAGGATGGAAGTCCAGTGATACTATTGCTATACGTAGATGACTTTCTTCTGAAAATAGAAGAGAATCCCATTGCTGAGAGATAGAGGAAGCTTGCCGCATAATTCAAATTGAAAGATCTAGGAATAATGCACCACTTCCTAGGTCTAGAGGTATGGCAAAGACAAAATGAGATTTTCCTAAACCAAGGAAAATATGCAGTAGATATTCTGAAGAGGTTCAATATGATGGATTGCAAGGCCATGCCTATGCCCATGGTGACAAATCTGAAGCTGCTAAGTGATACATATTAAGAAACAATGGATGTCACCTTGTATAAATAGATGATCAAATCACTAATGTATTTGACAAAAACAAGAACAAATATATGTTTTGCGCTGAACACCTTGAGTTAGTGTATGGTTGAGTTGGGACATGTTCACCTAGTTGTGGAAAAACACATAATGAGGTACCTAAAGGGTACAATTGATTATGGTCTCAGATATGTCTCGGATCGAGAGATAATCCTACATGGCTATGCTGATTCAAATTGGGCAGGTAGTGTAGTAGATCAAAAAAGTACATCTGGGTGTTGCTTCAGTCTTAGGATCAACTGTGATTGCATGGTTCAATAGGAAGCAAACCAGTGTGGCACTCAGTACGGCTGAAGCAGAATATATTGTAGCATGCTCAACTAGCAAAGAAGTAATATGGCTTAGAAAGTTGCTTGTAGGGCTACTTGATCTCAAATTAGAGGCAACTTGCATTTTATGTGACAAACATAGTTATATGAAGTTGTCAGAGAAACCTGTGTTTCATGACAAGTCAAAAAAAAATTTAGATCAAATACCACTATGTCCAGTACATGATACAGAAGGGAGCAGTAAAGCTCCAGTATATTTCCACCGACGAACAGGTAGCAGATGTATTTACCAATCCCTTGTCCATAGTTAAGTTTGATTATTTTAGAGACAAGCTTGGAGTGGTCCAGAAAGAATTCTCCAGTAGTGAGAAGTGATTGTTTTATCCAGTAGTGATACGTGTTCCCCAATAGTGGGAAGTTATCCCTAGTAGAGGGAAGTGATGAGATCCCTAGTAGTGGAAGCTACTCCAACACAGGATAATATGCTACCCCAGCGCAGGTTGGTACTCCAATGCAGGATGATATGCTACCCCAACGCATGTTGGTACTCCAACGTAGGTTGGTATGCTACCCCAACGCAGGTTGGTACTCCAACATAGCTGGTATGCTACCCCAACACAAGTTGGTGTTGTAGGAAAATCTCCCTGCGGATAGGTAGATCGCCTCTAAGAGCTTGACCCTAACTCTAAGATAGAAAATGCTTAACGTGGACACTGACTTCCTTTCAAATCTATCCAAACTAACACACGAGAAGGAAGGAGAACAAAAGTACCTCTTTATCGACGTTTGTCCCTGTACGCTCCGAGTTGCGCTCCGATCCTTTGCTCCTTGCTGAATCCTGTGGACAAACAAGATACGACCACTTCCTACTCTATTGACATTAGCTTGAAAAGAGATCTATCTATCAATGATAAGTTAATTTAACATTAGACACAAACTTGAAAGAAACAGGCCAAGCGTGTCATATTAATGAGAATAACGACAGCAGTACTTACAATCGTAGATGCAAATGTGACAGCTTTGTCAAGTCCTCTTCATCTAACCCTTGCTTGAAAGATCCACTACCTGGATAACAACAACTTCACTGATCACCCTCCTTTGGCTGACTGTGTGTTTCCTATGAGATCATAGGTTTCATGCTAGCAATTCTTCCCCCCTTTTTCCACCATCATAGAGCTTTCTTATATAGGTTAAGAGGAGCTTAACCTCTTGAGTTATCTTTAGAACAAGTTGGGGAACCTCCTCCTTAGATCAGGGATCTCCTGATGAAACCAAGAATTTGAATTCAACTGCCTTCTAATCTTGAAAGATCCTCCCCTTATTCTCCTCAACGAGCCAACTACTGCCTCAGATTAGGCAGTGCTCCTGCAAAAGGGGTATCAGAGCGTTGTAGCGCTCCCTGAGAAGCTTAAGGGAAGCGCCAGTGCTCCAAAAGTGAGTAGCACTCCTTCAGAAGGGCAGGAGAGCATTATAATGCTCCCTGAAGCCTTATAGGGGGGCGCCAGTGCTCCGAAGGCTGATATAGGGGAGCGCTCACCCTCAAAACCTTTGATTCAGAGCTCTTTTCAGGTGTTAAGAGTCCCTTGACTTCAGTTAACCAGTTCTCCTTCTCCAAACCAAGTACATGAGATGTTTTAAGTGCCTCCTTAATGTCGTCATTATGG
>SNQJ01S0003836.1:179124-196714 GCA_010110895.2 Picea sitchensis
TGGTTTCGTGTATCGGGACTTATGGTGATCCTTCAAGGTATGATTCCCAAATTTCGAAATCACAATGTGATTAATTAATTTTAATCATATTTAAAGTCTCGGTTAATCATAGTTTTAACAATTAATGCAGTTTCGCGACTTCGCATGTCAGGATTTCAATACTCTTCACATATTGGACTGTTAAGTCTGTGAAACCCCGAAACCTGATACTTTGAAAAATGTACTAGCGATTTGAATTTTTAATGGAAAGGCAGCTCTTTGACTTTTAAGTATTTTAGATCGCTGAATAAATCAGAAGACTTTAACAACGGTGAGACTCAGGCAAGTTTTATTCTTATTCGAATGACAATTGTTAAAGTCTAAAGTTAAGAAAACTATATGTTTCAACACCTTGGACCTGCCAGATCTCATTCCTCAATTTCTGTAGGGTTGTCTTGCTCCTCTTTCCTTCATTCACATAGATCTATGCAGGGACATACTCAACTACCTCTATCTGGTTTGATTTTCAATATGAACGCTTTCTCTTTGGATGTAGTAGTTTGGATGCTTCCTCAATCTACTCTTCTCCCTATCATTGACACCAGTCAGTCTCCCCCTACCTGTGATATCAATGACATCCTTTGACATCAATGAAAACACAATTTCCAACAAACTCCCCCTTTGTCATTGATGGCAACACTTAGTTATTTCGGTTCTTACTGTACATCTCTCATACTTTCTGTGCATTTCTCTTTCTCCAAATATCCCCCTTTCATTGTACTCTCCCCCTTTGACATCAAGGGAAAAGGGATTTTCTCCCACTTTCATTTTACTCTTTATTCTCTACTCTGCAACCATCACCCTTCTTCTCCTTCTACAACTCCTCCTTACACTGTACTCTTCATTTTTTGCTCTGCAACCAACAACCTTATTTTTTTTCTACAACTCTTCCTGAGCTTATGCTTCTCCATGAAACTTGCATTGCATCCTTTCTTTTGTATCTACTTGATTCTTTTGGAAAATACCATCTTCATCAATATCCTTTTGTCATAATGAGTCACTTCATATATTCAACTACAAAGGTGTGATCAATTATTTATAATTTTGGATCTTTGTTGATGTTTTTGGTAGCATCAGACAGGTACTCCCACGTGGGTTCATGTCAAAATGTGGGATTCGTCCTAAATGCCTCATAGAAACTTAGGAGATCCAGTTTATGTAAGTGAATGTACTTTTGTAATAAAGTTAGTTTGGTTTAATTAAATGATAAGGTATTTGGAATTCATAATTAAATTAAGTCATAGTCATTATATCTAAAGTGAACACGAGATTAGATCTCAGTCGTAGATCACTTTAGGAGATCTAGTATTTTGGACTTAGGATAAAATCAAAGTTATAAAAGACAACCTATGCGAGAGGAAGAGACACAACGATGGTACACAAAGAGTGAGTGATCACTCAAGTGTACAGGGGAAGGGGTCAAGGAAAGGGTGTAGGGGGGAATAAAGGGAGATAGTAGCCAGGTGGACTAGGCTATTTGTTGTAGAATTTGTATTTCCTCAGAAGGGCCATTATCCCAAGACAAGAGCCCTGATTTTATTTAATAAAATCATCACAGATCTGGTTTTCCCGCGAGGGTTTTTCCAGGGGTTGTTTACTTGAAAATATAGTGGGCAAATGTGTTTGGTTTTTGTTGTTAATTCTTTTATTGATTTATTTGTTAAAACTCAGTCATGCTATTATTCAGTAAATTTGCTAAATGAGTATGTTATAGAAAAGGGTTTACTAGGAAATAATTTTCTGGGAACTGAGTTATGTAAATTAACAATCTTTCCTTCCATTCCGTGGTTCTCCCTTTTTGCAAATTATCACATCTCTGCATGCTTGGTTCTTCAAGATGTTGTATTCCTTCATAACTTCTAAAGGGATCTTCCAACTTCTGATTTTCATCATGCTAATCTATTCTTGTAAGCAAATCCAATATTCCTTTAGGCTCTTATCTTTCCCAAAACTCATAGAAAATTGATCAAGGGTTTCATCTTCTTTACTTTCTTTGGGAACATGGAGCTTCCCCTTTTTCATCTTTTCTAAGTCTATTAATATTAGTGGTTTATGCTTCTCCTATGTGTATCAGTACACATGCTCTTTGAACCTGTAATAGTACACATGCTCTTTGAACCTGTAATATGAATCTTGTTGTCATGATAATCTTGTTTCAAAGGTTGTCACATGTACTGCAAAGATGCCATAATGCTATACATAAAATTCTTTCACCTTTACCAAAAAAGATATCCACCGTTGTAGTCTAGGTACGCTAGTACATTAAACCTTCCACAAAGGAAGGAGGTCTCACCTGAAGTGCAAGCGAGACTTGTATGATGAAAGGAGTTATAGAAAATACACCATCAGATATATTCCTAGATTACTCAGATCCATCACTTTACAATTAAGATTAAGTTACGTTATTTTTCAAATAACACTAGAAAGAGAAGGAATAATAAAATATGCAACAAAACTATACTTCCATTCATAATATGACAAATAACCATGAATTTTTTTTAGGGTCCCCAAATCACACCATTGTATTAGAAGAAGTAGTATCAAAACCCTCATTCAATACAGATTTGATAGATCACCACTCAAAATGCATGTGTCTCCTATAGTTCATCTCACATAGCGATATTTATCCCCTCACAAACCATTATAGACTCAAGAGTCTCCACAACCTCAATAGCAATACAAAACTGAACCCAACACTAAGAATAATAGCAAGTGACACTCTACAGTCAAAATAGTATCATTAGATCATTATCCCTTTCACTTTACATTTCCATTTTATTTATACTTTTTTCCCTTGATAAATTCACTTGTGTTAGCACCATGATTTTTGTAGTTAGAGTTAGAGGTTTTCCCAAAACAAATTCAGAGTCATGCCTTGATCTTGGAAAAAATCAAGACTTTCCTAGATGAGTCATAGTTAGTGTGTCAAAGTTTATGAGGTCACTGACCAAATAAAGAATGGTTTGAAAATTTTCAAGTAAAGGGTTTGGCCATAAGTTGGTTAAAAGGGTGTAAGGTTCATCATGTTTAAATTGTAAAGGTCTACTTTCCTAAGTCTCAATGTCATGTCGAAAAGTGGAAATTATGTACCAAGGTCAAATCAAGTGGTTAGGATGAATTTCATGTAAAAATATATTATGGGTCATCATTACCTAATCATGAAGTCAGAAAAGTGAATAATCATGGCACTCCATATCATTTGTACCATTGCACACTTCAAGGGAGTACCCACTRCACAAGTTCACTACRAAAATCTTTAACTTGCCTTAAAACATCTTGTCGCTATGGATTTTCCATCCCATTTCATAATTTCATTCCTTATCCATTCAAGCATAAATATTGGTCACCCTTCATGTTTATCTATCACCTTCAAGACTTGTGCATCATTCATAGMTTTTCTAGTAAGCTCTGAAGCCCTTTGCTACGTAACTACTGTGTGCTCCCAGTTGCTACATAAATTTGCTACTCTATTTTTGTTGCACATCCTCCAATTCTTTAAATCATTGTTCAAGAGATTTCCTTGGAGCCTATTGAAAATTAGATTTTGGAACGAGTTTGTCTTTCACACAATCAACCTTATTTCTTCTGAGCTAAATTCTTATTGCCTACTCCTGTGCCAAGTTTTTCGTTGTTGTTTTTACTACGCCGAAGTTTTCCATTGTTGTTTCTATTGCACCAAAGTTTTCTGTTGCGCCAATTTTTTCTATTGTTGTTTATACTACGTCGAGTTTTCCGCTGCGTCAAAGTTTTCCGTTGTTGTTTCTACTACACCGAGTTTTCCATTGCACTGAAGTTGTCCATTGTTGTTTCTACTGCTCCGAAGTTTTCTGCTGTTGTTTCTATTGTATCAAGTTTTCTACTGTGCCGAAGTTTTCCATTGTTGTTTCTACTGCACCGAGTTTTTCGCTGCGCTGAATTTTATGCCACTAATTTGTTTGTTGCGCAAAGTTTCCTATTGCTTCCTTTTCCTGGGCACCATGCAAAAGTTAATATTCTCATTCATTGTGCAAAGAGGCTATTACAATGTATTGTCGCACACCTGAAATTGGCATATATCAACATCATGAAAATGCTTCAAAGTAAAATAAAGAATGCAAGCAGAGGGACAGTCATGAGGTTTGAACCACATGATTTAAATTTAGTAAATGCATATCCGACGATCAAAGTTTTCTTTGAACAAGCCATATGCATATGATTTTATGAAAAGATTCAGGGATATAATGCGCAACTAGCTAAGAAGTTCACTGTTAACTTTATTGGCGTTAGTACAACTATTGCAGGTATCAATTTTCAAGTATCATAGGAAACCATATGAGTTGTGACAGAGATCCCTATGCAGGGAGAAAAATGGTTTAAAGGTATGTCATTAGATACTTCATGTTATATTGATTTCATCAAACCTGAATATGGAAATCGGAAAATTGGAGCCAACATTCCCAATGAGTATCTTCTAGAACCTTTTGAGAAACTTCTGAAGATAATCCAAAATTACTTCACCTATGAGGGAAGATTCGACAAGGTGCATCAATACCACATCAGGATTCTGATGCATTTCACAGGGAGAAATCATTTAAACTTACCTTTTTTCCTATGTATAAATCTAGGAAAGATGGCAGACAGTGTCCAAGTCAAAGCTGACCATCCAGAGAACAACCTATTCCATTTTTCCTTGATTAAGATGTTAGTGGTTGAGGAGCTCGAAAATTTAAACAGGGACTAGAATTCCTTCCTGATTTTAGCAAACATTCCCAGAGACCCTAAAGGAGATATTCCCTTATATGTTGGGAAATCAACACTTCATAGTTCAGAGGTAAGAAGAGGAGTTGTTGTTGAAGGGAGAAAAGGAAAATAAATTGAAGATTCATCACTCATTCAGCCACCATCCAAGAAAAGAAGCAAACTAAGATTCACTAATGAAACTGAGGAGATGCAAGCTCCTAGTAAACTGTGCACCAGGTCCTCTTCCAGGAGATTTCCCATACCCACAATTCAGCCAGAGTTTGTTGAATGTGCAACCCAGGAGATTGATGAAAAGCAAGTGGAACCGGGTGAAGAAGATATAGATATCAAGGTGGTGAAACAACAATTAAAGAAATCTCAACATGTTATAGCCCAATTCTATCAGGAAAACGGAGAATCGAGGAGGCAACTAACATAAAGAATTTCTGAAACACAAGCATCACAGAGTAAAGCAGGTCAGAGATATCCTACCTCATAAACATGAGGATAAAAGAATATAAATTGGTTGAAAAAGAAGCTAAGAGAAGCTCAAGACGAGATCATTAAATTCAAGGAGGAAAACAAAATATCAGAGGAATGTATCATGGAACATTTCAATAAATGCAGACCAGTTATTGACGATGCATGTGCAACTCTCTCTGATGCTTAATCAAAATTGAAAAGGAATGCATCTTTGTTGAGACAGGTGAGGAGTTTAAAGAGACAAATTTTGTCATTAAGAAGGGAAAACAAGGCCTTACAACTGCAAGCAAGTTGGTACAAGGAAGCTACAGAAAAATTGAATGATCCCATCCTTTGCTGTCAACTGGATTCACATGCGTAACCTCTGCATGAAGATTCACCGCACGAAATCCCTGCACATATTTCATAGCCATCATTTGTGCAATAGAAAATAGAATTTACTGCGCAAAGGTGACAATGTTTTCCAATGATACACGTGATGATTCATCACGACTGTATGGTTGAAATTTTCTTAGGAATTTATGATTGTAAATAACATTTCAAATAGGTTATGATTTGCCAAAACAGTTTTCCTATTTTTGGTAAACTGTGTAGAGGTTGTTGTTCTCTTTGAAAAACACCAGATCCATAACTCCAGGAGATAGTAGTTCGACTCCTATCAGCTAAGTGTAGCTTTAGTTTTCTATATATATGGACTATTCTGATGTAAAAATGGGCACGCAGGTAGAAGCATAGACATTTTGGTCCTCAATGTAATTTTTTGAATCTAAAGAAATACAAATGCAAAAGTCCTGAATTCATTAAGAAAAATATTATAATGGTGGTTATCTAAAGATTTTACTCTTCTTTGTATGTATTCCCTGTGTACTTATTTTCATCTGCATTTTTCTTCTCTTTAAATTGGCAAATTAAAAGTCCATAATTCATCTAATGGTGCTATAGACTTAACTCATTTAAGTTTTGTCTATCTTCTTAGCTAAGGTCAGAATTCATCCTTTGTGGTGCTTTGATCCTGTTGTCTGTTTCTTTCTTATTTCACCCTACATGATAAAATTAAACACTAAATTTCATCACCTTATTTAGCCTTTGTTCCTCTGAGGAGTTCTATCTACCAAGCATTATTTTCTTTGTTTTCAGAGGTTGACTCCATATCCCTAGAAGCATTATCTTTTGTCAACAAACCTTGAAAAATTATCTTAAAATTCTAAATCTAGCCATAATTTTAAAGCAACCTGTCTATCAGAGATCAAGTCTCAGAGAGAGCCCTCTCTAGATTGGAAAGGCTAGTTTCCAGTCTTAAAGTTGGTTTATAGGTTACCTTTGTAGATTGTTTCTTCAGAACAATAATTTACTCAGTGTTAACAACTTGAATAAATTAAATCCATGTCTGGTCGCTCCTGGTATTCCTTTGATCCATTCCTGGTATTTCATTTTCCCCCATCTTTCAGCTGGAATGCAATGCTTTTGACCTTTTCCACTGATTTTAGACATCCAGTTGGACCACAATGCTTTTGAATTTTCCCACTTATTTTAAGCTTCTAACTGGCACGCGACGAGTTACCAAATTCACATCTTTTCCAAAATGAAGGGCCCAACAGACCCCTACCACAAGTGTTGACTCGCCCTGAGTCAACTTTCTGCTTCTTCACCATAACCTCCTTCAAACGAAGGGCCTAAATCTGGTACAATCTTCACTGCTTGCTAGCAGAAGTTGTCATATTGGTCTACATGATCCTTCCACTTTCAAACCAAAATGGAAGCTCCCGCAACAAACTCTTGGGCAGAACAACATCTGGTTCCTTAAGCTTGGTGGTGAGAAGAGTCTGATACTTTGTGTCTGTGACATTATCTAGTTGATGTATCTGGACATATGTAGCTTGAACTGCAGGTTTGAATTCCCCGATTTCTCTCTTGGCAGTTTGGGTAGCTTCGTAAATCTCATCAATTTTATTGTTTGCCTCTTGGATTTATGAAAACTTCTCCTGCTGCTCAATAAGATCGATGATGTATTGTGATTTTGCATTCATCTGCTGAATCTGGACTCTCATCTCTTATACCAACATGATTCTTTGTTCTAAAAACTAACCCAATCATTGACCAATGTGAAAATCTTGTTACATTCTCCAGTTCGGTCATGAAGGGAAGACTAAATAATATTTCCTTCCGCAACCACTTGAATAATTTTTTGTTCCATGTCCTTTGGTTTCTTTTGCTCCTTTAGCTGAATGGATTCCATATGTTGCTAGAGACTATATGTTTTCATGACCAACTAGGACCATGCATATACAATAATATCAAGACGTTGCACTAGGGAAACCAGAGTAATGTCTTCTGTAAATTGAGGGGTAGCCTATTGGAATGTGGGCCAAACTTCAACTAGCTTTCCCGACACTGCTTCTAGGGATGATTGAGCTTGCTCATGGAAACTGTGTTATTGATATCTGTCTTCTGTCACTACTACTAGCTCCTCACGCAAGTGTTTCACTTGTTGTGTGAGATCTTCATTGGCTTTCTCAACAGAAACAATCATGCACTCATTTTGATCAGTCGATGCTCTCAGGATATTCAATAGCTGCAAGGTGGACCATGTCACAAGATCTCCGCTAGTGATAGATGGGTACACAGTAAATATTGATGCAAGAGGTTGGCCACTGGAAATCGACCTTTCAGAAAAACTTAGGGGGCTTCCGCCATCAAGACTAGTAGATGTAGCTTGAAATCTATGCACGATCCTTTCTTGGATAACTTGGGGTGAGAAACTAACTGCTTCTTTATGCTATAGACATAGTTCCAGGATTGCGCAACATTGTTGGGGGTCTTGAAGTAACAACACAACCTGCTCATAGAAAACAATCATACTATGGGCTGAAGTGGAATCTTCTTGAACATCCATAGGGTCTTTTGGCTGATTTGGACCTGGTTGATCCTTCTCTTCTGCAAATTTCATTGTGTTTGGATTGAGGCTAGTTTCTTGAGGGCTATTCCAGGGGACACTGACTTGCATAAACTAGGAAAAATGGAAAGGAATATTGGAAGTACTTTCTCCGATAACAGTGAAGG
Source organism: Picea sitchensis (assembly GCA_010110895.2). NCBI lineage: Eukaryota > Viridiplantae > Streptophyta > Pinopsida > Pinales > Pinaceae > Picea > Picea sitchensis. The sequence continues at coordinate 187,426 of SNQJ01S0003836.1, forward strand.
GGTCAATAGAATCTGTCCCATCCATAATGATCCATTATGCACTTGACTAATGAGGAAATTGGTGCAACTTCCAACTTCTCTTGTAGTATCGAATACTGGCAAATATTGCAAGTTAATAATTGTTGACTCCCGCAGTGACACATAGGGAGTCTTCCATTGTGTGTCGAATTCTCCCAAAGGCAAAGGAAAATAGTCCAAATATGCTTCGGCCTTCATCTGTGGGAACAAGTCCCCATCTGAAAAATATATGTCGATGAGCCAAGGTTTATCGACTTTACCCTATTGATCTCCCATAACCTCAACTCATGGATCGATGATATACGCTAGAATGATAGGATTTGGAACAACACCCTGAGAAGTTGCAGCATGACCCATGGTTCAAAACCTACGATGGTATACAACCACAATAGGAGGACGAGAGACCAAGTGCAGGTACACATAACTCTAAGTGGGCTCTAAGACTGAGTATGAAAACATCTAGACAAAACAAAATGACTTGGATGATGGGAGATGACAAAATTATAGACAGTCGCGATGAGGTGACATGAGATAAGAATTAAATTTTCATTGAAGGGAAATCTGCATAGATGAATCAACATTAACAACATACATGACTAATCAACACGACAAAATCTAATCAATAATTTGGGAAATAAATGGCACAAGTATCAACATATCTTTGACATGGCACAACACGTGAGGTAAATAACTATCTCAATGACGACTAAGTGGAAATGTGTTGACAACCTTTTTGACATAAATGGACTTTTACTGACAGGGATAGAAAGAAAATAGAAAGGTACTAACTGCATTTAATGAACAATTGGAAAGTGACTTGACGATGACTGAAACATTGGAACCTACTAAATGTGTAAAAGAATTTTCATAGCAACTTCCCGACCACAATGATGAGATTTAGGCTGGACAAACTAAAAACAACAACTAGACTCTATGGGTGAGTGACAATGGGACACGTCACTACTTTATTGGAGAAAAGGAAAAAAAACAAAACAAAATGGAAACCTACCTACTTTATTCACTCCCTGTGACATGAGTGTTTCAAATCTTATTTCAATGAGCAGACATGTAGGGCTTCAGGTGTGCGCCATTCACCCATCCCGGACAAAGAATACCATCTATTTGTGCTAGTTTAATAGCTCCCAACTCTCGAATTTCAACAACTATAAAGGGTCCAAGCTAGTGCATTTGTAACTTCCCTAGATGCTTCTGGTACTTACTGTCATAAACCAATACCTAGTCACCTTGAGAAAAAATATTGGTCTTAATGTGCCTGTCATGCCAATATTTCTATCTAGCCTTCTCCACAGTCTGATGAAAATTTGCCAAAAATATGGCTTCCTCAACTTCCATCAGTTCTGCAACCATTTTTGCAACAGATTCATCATCTTTCATCTAATCAACTTAAAAAATCTATAAAATTGGAGTGATGAACTCAACTGGGACTACTGCTTCTCTCCCATACACCAATTGAAAAGGGGTATACTTGTGTAACTTCTTTGTAGTGGCATGATAGGCCCAAAGAACAACAAAAAATATCGCATCCTAGTCATCTTGATTAGCGCAACAGACTTTGGTCAACCGCCTCTCCAAAATCTTATTGAATGCTTCCATTGTACCATTAGCTTGCAGATGATATGAACTGCTCTTATGATGTTGAATCATAAATTCTCGGGTAAGGGTGGTAATTGTCTTACTCATAAAATGGGCATATTGATCACTTGTTAAGATCCCAGGACATCCAAAACAAGTGATGAGGTTCTCAAAAATGAACCTTGTTGTTGTGYTTATAGAACAATATTTAACAAGTTCTACTTCATCCTAGTGAGTCAAATAATTTGTTGTTGTAATGATGTACCTTGCCTTTGAATGTTTAACTGGTGGATTGATAGGTCCTATGAAGTCAACACGCCACTCCTCAAAGGATTATACTTCTTGAACATGATGCAGTGGTAAATCATCCATGTACGATGTATTACCAAGTTTCTAATAGACATCACAAGCTCTGGCGTAATCTTTATCATCTTTGAACACAGTTGGCCACTGTAATACTGCCTGAAGTATCTTTTGTGCAGTTGCCTTCCCTCCAACATGACCTCCTGCAAATCCGTTATGATACTCTCACAAGATATTAGGTATTTCATGGTTAAGTATACATCTCTTAAGAATGCTATCTAGTCCCAACTTATATATTTTACCTACAATCAATTGATAGTTCGCTGCACAAACCATCAATTGTCTCTTTTCAGTTGTAGAATAACCATCAGGGAAAACATCGATACTTAAAAATAAGGCAATATTAGAGAGATAGTCTGGGATAGCTTCAATTTTAAATAAATTTGCATTTGGGAGCTGGTCATCTACATCTCCGCCAGCTTCACCTGAGTCTAACTGAGATAAGTGGTGAGGGCCAACGTTCAACTTTCCAGTATTAACAACAACTTCAAAGGAAAACTCCCAGAACAATAAAATCCACATGCAAATCATTTCTTCTAACACAATATTATTGACCAAATATTTAAAAGTAGAATGGTCAATAAAAAACTTGAAATGACCTCCTAAAAAATAGCGTCTAAACTTTTGTAGAGCATATACCATTGCTAACCCTTCCCTTTTAGTGGTAGTGTATTTGCGCTCATCCTGTGTCAATTTTCTACTTGTAAATTAAATAGGATGATCCATATTTCCTTCACCTAATTGTGCAAGAACATCACCTAAATCAATGCCACAAGCATCAATGTGTACATGGAATTCAACCTGCTAATTAGGATACGTCAAAATAGTGGCACTACTTAACTTCTCTTTCAAAATGTTAAAAGCTCCATCACATTCAGGTGTCCAATGAAAGGATTTAGATTTATTTAGCAACTTCTCCAAGGGTGTTGTTATACTTGTGTAACTCTTGATAAACCTGAAATAGTACCATGTATGACCCAGAGTAGATCACAATTGTTTGGAAGTCGTAGGGGGGGGGATATTGAGAATGACAACAACCTTCACCAAATCAACCAAAACTCCTTCCCTACACATAATGTGTCCTAACAAATTTCCAAACGGTACACAAAAGATGCATTTCTTCAGATTTAATGAGATTTGTAATCATCTACAACGATCAAACATCAACCAAATAAGGCCTATGTGTTCCTTGAGAAAACTATACATAGTCCTATCGTCCACGTAAACTTCAAGAAAATTGTGAATAAAGTCATAGAAATCAGCAATAACAATCCTGAAAAAGACAACCAAGGAATTTTTCAATCCAAAGGGAATAACATTATAAGAAAACAAACCCCAATCGGTAGTGAAAGTGGTCTTTCTTTTATCTTCTTTCACAATTCTGACTTGATGATATTCCGAAAATCCATAAGTGAAGGAGTATGCTTCCTTCCCAACCACCTAATCAAGTACTTCATCACTAAATGGAGTAGGAAATGGATTTGTGCACATAGATTGAATTCAAACTTATGTAATCCACACAAACTCTTATATCTTCAGTGCCTTTCTTGATCTGTTTGACAATAAGACTAATCCATTTGGCCTCATCCATAGGAGAAATCAATCCAGTGTTAAATTTCCTAAACCTAGCATCTGACTGTTAACTCGAATAATTTCTTTTTTATTAATTAACAACACAACTAGGTTACTTAACAAAAATCAACAGAAGCATAAAACACATAAGACAATCACATTGCAAAATAGATTTCAGGTAAACGCCCATGGAAAAAACCTTGCGGGAAAACCAATTATGAGTTTGATTTTGTTAAATAAAATCCTGGGCTCCCATCTTGGGATAATGACCCATTAGAGGAATTACAATGTTGTAGTCGATAGCCTATCCCACCTGGTTGTTATCTCCCTCTCTTCCCCCTACACCCTTTTCTCAACCCTACCCACTTATTCACAAGTACATGAACAAGACTCCCTCTTGCTCTTATGCACTCATTGTGTGCATCTCACTCTCCTTAGATCTTCTTTTATATTATCCTAATGACTAAAACCTTAACCCTAGATCTCCAAAGGTTAGGAATATATCTTTCCCCTTTGAGATCAACAGTCATGACTTAATCTCTCATTGAGATGACTTATATCACTTAAGTCACTCAAATTTATAAAAAGTCACTTTAGTCATTAAATACAAGGTACTTTATAAAATCACTTTATAAAGTTACTATCTAGAGAGGTTCACTCTGACACCTCTGCATGATAGGCACCGCCAATGCAGAAGTAGATGTCCAAGATACCCTAGAGACTTACACTCCCTCTTAGCGAGGAAGGTACTTCTAGAAGAACCTCCTCCTGGATCAATCTTTGACCCCATAAAATTTGTTTTTGTTGTAGCTACTCCCCCTGAACTGGAAGACCCTCCCACTACCTCCGCTGCAATATGATATGATATATGATCCAAGATACCCTTGGAACTTACTACAGGCCATCCCAACACCATGTACATCATACGCTCCCTAATTCCAAGCCTCACTGTTGCAACCTAGGTATCTTCTCCCTCTGAACGTATGAGTACCTATTGTTACGAGGAAAATCTCTCTATGGATAGGGGAAAACCACAACAGATGGAAAGACACCCAAAATCAACTCTAATATCAAGTATGTTTTATAAATAAAATGATAACAAGAGAATGCTAGAATCCTACCTCATCTGGACGTCCGAAGAAGACTATCGTTGAGCATGCGACCCAAAGATTTACACCTGCAACTTGTCTTCAACAACCAATATATGCAAGCATGTGGTATTGATATATAATGTTAGCATATAAATCAACATAATCCATTAACATACATGAAAAATATGCCCATGGAAAGCAATATAAATATTTGCAAGATATCAATTGGACGAGAAGAGAGTATTTGTATTAATGTAATCAACAAAAGTACATAGGTGACCAATTTCTATAATGGTACATATCGAAACTGAGAAACTAGGTCCCTCTAGATGGGCCTCCACAACTTCAATCCTCCACAAAGGCAAGCTTGCATGTAGGAGTTAATGAGGTTCTCCATCACAAGATAGGAAGTGCTTGGGGGTTGAACACAAGAAGTTCATACTTTCAAGGACAAAGGGATGTAGACTCAATATGAAGTGAAATTTCTCCAGAGTGTCTTTGCTCTCAATGATGTGTTGAATGTCTTCAAGGCTTAGATATAGCTCAATTTATATCCTCCAAATGGAATTGAAGGGTCGATTTGGAACATTTCCAGTATATGGAAGGTCAAGGATCACAGATCTCATGACATGGCACATAAACCCAATGCAATTTTAATTTTTGTGCACCAAACCTGATGTACAAAGGATATAATGGATCATCTCGTGTATGTACGTGTGCTGCATAACTATCAGGTTGCGTACATGTATAAAAATACGATTTTTTATCTCTGGAGTGAGGGAAAATGAGGTCTACAGAGGGAAATGGAAGGTCATCAAAGCAAGATGCATGGAGTGTGGAAACATTTTCTATAACAGATGCCCCCTAATGTGTGAGGTCATAGGAGTATCTTCTATGGTCGAAATACATTATAATTCCCAGAAGTGGAGTAATGAAGACTCAGCTGGAAGTACTAGCTACTCATGAGAATATTACAATTCATAATGACTTTATGCACATGTCTGCCAATCTGAATTACATTGTAGATCCATGTGGATATATATCAAGGAGTTGTTCATGGCCATGAATAGGAAATAAAAAGTGGACAAATGCCATAGGCTGTCATATTCACGAACAAGACATAGTGGAGTCCAGTCTCAAAATAAACCGACGATATCTGTATACAATGGAGTACAATATGATCCTCCATGATCATTGAAGTCATATAGGTACTGGTCAAATGAAAGACAACAACATATATGGGGTGTTGATACTATAAGCTGGAGGTATTCTACATTTTTTGTCGATGGTGCAAGTCTATATTATGTGAATGGAGGACTTTAAGTCGAACACAATGAGACTTCGTTTGATTACCAGTCATTAAGGTACACCGTTAAAAAATGCGAGACAACCCACTGATAATGAAAGTAGGTGTCAAGGCATCAAGTACATTCCAAAAGTGTGAATGAGGGTGTTGAGGTCGAACACTTGAAGAATCCATCGATCATGAGACATTGATGTATTCCTAACTGTCGATGGTGGGAGAACCTACCATTAATGACTACAAGCCTCTAGGTACTCATAGGACTCTAGGTCTCATTTCTAGAATAGATGAGATGAAGTCGATGGAAAGAGACCTGTTGAAAGGAAAGCATTAAGGCATCTCTCATCATCTAGTGCGAGGTACAAAGCAATAGCTTGATGATTAGGAGGATCTCAGATGAATAGGATGTTCACAAACCAATGACCAAGTGCGTCTCTCGCATGCACTAGATGCAAGTAGTGCACGAAAGAGACCCTCTAAATAACATCCAATAAGAAAAAATTTCGACAAAGGCGTGGAAACAACCAATAGGGCTAATGGAAACCAAGACACTGTATGAATCCAAATGCATGAATAGATTTCTTGCCGTCGAACACAAGGGAAACCCTTGATCCAGCAACCAATGAGGAAATGTCATCTGTTGGGTTCAAGGCTACCTGCCAATGATGAAAGTAGGCCCAGGGTGCGAAGTAGGAAAACAACTTCATGTGATTCTAAGATACACCGAGGGTATGTCTGACACAAAAATTCAAGAGTTATGAGGAATGGCCAACATGATTTTTAAATTTCCTTTGAACAAGAGCATGAGACATACAGATAACTTACGTCTCTACCCTTTATGGATAGCAGTGAGACGTACCAAACATGGGTAGAGACTTGCCAAACATGTGGTATGTGGTAGAGACTTAAGTGAGAAGGTTTGGTAGTTATTAAGTGGTAGAGACTTAGGGTACCCTAAGTGAGAAGGTTTTGTTTCTATAATAAATGGGTTTGTACCTAGGGCATATGAATCACGGTCATAGGACAATGCAAAAATGCAAAGTGGGGTGAAAACCTATCCTATATGTCGATGACAGAATATACTCGTTGGAGGAGCAAACTAATGATACGATGATAGAAATGCGTTAAAAAACCCTGAACAAAACCAGGTCTTTCACGGCGGTATTAGTCCATAGGAAAAAACTATATAAAAATTGGCTTTTTTACATATTTCATTTTTTTGTGCTTTTCAATTTCATAAAGGAAAACAAAAAACATTTGGTCTTTTACTCAGCTTATATATGATTCAATGGATAAATGAATGAACGTGTTTTCAACTTAGTTATGTGACAAATTCCAATCTAAAATTTAATTAACATATGCATTGAATACTTGATTACAACTTCTAGGGATGTGATCAAATTAACATTCCAAAAGTCGTCCTCATAGGAATTGTCGAAGTAAAGTAGGATCTCACACAAGGTAAATGTCGTTCAACTAACATACAACTAACTCAGAGTCCAAGTGAACTTATAAAGATAGAAAACCAAGTGAAATGGTGCCACATAATAGCTCTATGACAACGCTATACTCATCCACATTATTCGTTGATCGCTCCAGAAAAACGCCACCTGAAGACACTAGTTGTCCCTCAGGTGAATAGATAACCAAAGTGACGGAAGCCAAGTTCCACGTATTATGAGTGAAACCATATTTGAATCCTAAGTAGACCAAAGACTCCATTGACATCTTCCAACCAAGGGAAAACTCAATAAGCAAGCCACTGACGCAAAAAAATAAAATAAAAAAGGAGTATATACACTAATATCTAAAGGTCACACCCAAGTTTGAGGGCTCAAGCGTAATACCTTTTAAGGTAGAGCCCATTTCTAGGATCTTCCAACATGTTCCCCTCATAATATTCTAATTCATAGGCTCCTTTCTCTAGAACACGTCGCACGATATAAGGACCATGCCACATGGGGTTGAACTTTCCTACCCCTAGCAGTTGTGTGCCTTGGTCATAAATGAGAACCAAGTCACCCTCAACATATTGCTGGGGAAAAACAAACTTATTGTATTGAACCTTAACACGTCATTTATTCACTTTGATAGCCATACAAGCATCTCGATGTTTCTCATTGAGGTGCTCTAGGCTCACGAGGCGCTCTTCAAGATCGAATGTGTCAGGTAGGAGTTCAATTTCCAATTTAAGGGAAGGGATTTCACATTCAATAGGAAGAATCGACTGCATGCCATGTACTAACTGAAATGGAGAGAAATCGATGGAATTATTTACTGTGGTTTGGTATGCCCAAAGTGTAGGGTAAAGCATCACATGCCTATTAGATTTACTCAGGATGACAGTTTTTTGCAAAATGGTCTTCAGAGATTTATTAACAGCCTTTACTTGTACATTTTCCCGGGGATAATAAGGGAAAGAATGAGTGTCTGTAAACCCCAATTTCGATGCTAACTCTGTCATCATTTCATTATGAAAGTGACTTCCATGATCAATGACAATCTCTTTTCGAATTCTGAACCAGGCTATAATCTAATTGAATATGAAGAATGTTGTAGTATTACCATCAGATTTAATGGTAGGCATGGTCTCTACCCATTTAGTGAAATAATCCACGACCACGATAATATGTTGGTGTCCCCTAGACGAGGCCAGGTTGCAGTCCATACAATCCACCCCCACTTGGTCAAGGGACCGATGGTTATTACTAGGTGAAGAAGGGTTGGGTGCGAGCGCATTTTTTGAGAGAACACCTGGAAAGGGTGACACTTCTTGACCGCTTCAATGCAATCTTTAAAAATTGACGACAAAAAATAACTGGCTCACAATCTTTTTTGGGTTGTCACAAACCCAGATAAATGACCACCACATTCCCCCATTGTTATATTCATTGAGAACAACCTCAATCTCCTCGTGATTCAATCAATGACGCAAAATATTATCCACCCCTCGATGATACAAAGTGTCGCCGATAATAAGGTAGTTTTTAGCCTGATGACATATACGTCATCGATCGTCTCTCGACAAATGTTGGGGGAGATTCAAGGTTTTAATATAGATTAAAATGTCTTCATACCAGGGGTCTGAAGATGAGATAAGGAAAATATGTTCATGCACGAATTAGTATTCACGAAAAATATCCTCATCCAGTCTAGGGAAGTCTTTCATTAACTGTTAAGAACCAAACATCAATGTAGCATAGACAAACCTCAGAAAAAGTACTCAACGCCTTGAAAAAGAGATATTTCAGATAATAAGACTCTTCGAGGGGGAAACCTCCTTTTACCCCACTTAAATGTTCAAGTACAAGATGATTCAAAATGAAAATGTCTCTTTGGTATATATAGG
>SNQJ01S0003836.1:206950-228097 GCA_010110895.2 Picea sitchensis
AATTCACGTCGACAAGTGAAATGGCCATCATCAACTCATTATGAAGGCTGGGAGAATGAAAAATCACAGTGTTTGTATCACCTATGCCCTACAACCCTTATCAGATGTACCTTGAATGTGTGGATGTTCTATGGAAAATATTTGGTTCGTTTCAAAACATCCAGTCGCCATCAATTCAGTGGTCCTTGGCACGATTCCACTTCCTGTTTTCTCTGTTATAAATTCCAAATGTTATGCACGCATTCTATTCACAAATTAAGCTTATGCATTGTTTGTAGTTTTTTCTCGCAAGCCCAGGTTGATCAGGAATACTTCCTTTGGCTCATGCCTAATCCACCGCATGCAGGGAAAATACGCATTGCACCATGGCAACCTCCCAAAACATAAGGAAGGGTGTGTGAAGTGGTAGAAACATCAGGCCTGAGCCCCTAAACTTGACTTTGATAAATGAAGATCCATAGGTCATAGCATCCTTTGAACAGTTCGAGTGCATGGCCTTTTGCAGGAAAATTCAAGGATTCAATATGAGACTAGCCAAGTAGTTCACACTCAGTTTCGATGGATTCCATGCAATGATCTCGTGTGTTACTTTTCAGGTAATCGAGGAAACTCTGTCAACTACAACAAAGATCCCTCTGCATGGTGAAAGGTGGTTTAAAGAGATGCCTTTGGATGCACGGTGCTATGAAAACTTCATCAAGGAAAAGGTTAGGTGGGGAAATCGAGACAAGCGTTCCAAGTAGATATTTACAGGAACCTTTTTAGAACCTTCTTGGAGAAATTAGGAAATATTTCACCTATGAAGGGAGGTTTGACAGGATACATTTGCATCACATTAGGTTGTTGATGAACTTTATAGGAAGGAGACCATTAAATCTATGCTTCTTCTTACATGAGAACCTCCGAGAAATGGAAAACAATGCAAAGGCAAAAGTGGATCAATCTAAAAGGAAACTCTCTCATGTCTCACTGATTAAATTGTTGGTGGTTGAGGAACTAGGATGATTGGGAAGCAACTAGGACTCGTTCTTGATCACAGCAGGCATCCCCAAGGATCCAAAAGGAGATTCATTTATATCTACGAGAAGGGTAATATCACACCACGTGGAGGCTGGAGTGGAAAAGGTTGCACAGGAACGAAAGATGTTGGAAGCCCTTTCCCCCCAACAGAAAACACCCCAGAGAAGGGGGTAGGCAAAAGAAGAACAAGGAATATCGGGAAACCCGAGTCCCAAGCGAACCGCATGAAAATTTTTATGTCGAAGAATTACTTATGCACGCCATTTGGTTGGAACCTGTCGAAGGTACAAGTTGAGAAAGTTAGATTAGAACGAGGAGGACAAGCACCGAAGGCACATATGTTCGAGACCCATCTTAGCTATTGAAGCAAGAGCAGCTCGCTATCACCGAGATTTACCAGGAAAACAAAGAACTAAGACAACAATTAGCAGCAAAGACCCTCGAAATGTCAGCAGCACAAGGCCACGAAGGAAATGTGACGTGGCTAAAGAGACATCTCAGGGAAGCACATGATACAATTGTGCAGCTGCGCGAAACACAAAGGATGTCAGAAGAAAGGAATGCAAAGCATTTCAGAGAATGTGAAGCGGTCGGGGAGAAAGTCCACGCAGCTCTTTCTAGCGTGTAGAAGAAACATGATTAACTGACTTCATTCTTGTATTTGCAAACATGGCGTGGATATTGATAGTTTTGAAGAAAGCTTCTCCCTTGGATGGTTTTGTCATTTTAGTAATGACTGCAACAATTAGTAGTCACTCACCACGTACGCACCCCAGGAAATGAGCAGGCGGTAGAAATCAGGGTCGTTACAGTGGATGGCGGGATTCTGACAGAGCACTTCATCATTCTGATACCCTACCAAAGGAAGGCATCGACAAGGGACTCTCCTCTAAGATGAGACCTTGTTGATAATTGAAGCCCCATGGAAAAGACAAGCGATTATGACACAATCGAATACAGTTGGTTCCTATTTCTGGAAAAATGTCACGCAAAGAGTCATTGATCAGAGGACAGTCAGTTTCCTAAATTCTAGGGATAGTAGCTAGAGAACAGAGAAGCCCAAGTGGCGCCCTTGCCTATATATTTTATCTTTTCAATGTAAGCCAGGTTGGTTGGAAAAACTATTCTAGAGAGTGACTATTGAATGTAGTTTGAGCTCGATCGAAATTTAATGCAAAAGTCCTGAAGCTTTGACAAAAAGATTCTAATTGTAGCAGTTGGATGTATTGTTTCCTCTCTTTTCATATGTGCTTCATATATTATTTATTCATATCTATTTCTATCTAAAAGGAACATATTTTCAAACTTGGGATTTGTTGCGTAGCGCCGTGGGATTTGCTCCATTTAGACAAACCGACTTTCCTCTAAGTGAACTCTGAATTCATCCTCAACGGTGCTCTGTGTCGCTTCCTGTGTTTTTCCCCCTCAACACACACAATGATTTTACACTAAAGACTGTTGCTCACTAAGCCTTTATCCTCTCAAGTTCAGTCACCGAGTCATTTGTTTCCATCGTATTCTCGAACCGACTCCATAGCCCAAGGTCTTACTCTCTTGCACCAATAAAACCAAAAATTATTATTTAAAGGTGTTAAATATAGCTGATAGTTTAAAGCCATATCCTGTACTGAGACAAAGTTTCCCGAGAGAACCCTCTCCAGGTCCAAAAGGCTAGTTTCAGGCCTCAAAGTTGGTTTGTAGGTTGTCTCTATCATTCGTTGCTCAGTCGAATGAAGTTTACAGAGAGCTAACATTTCTGGCGTTGTTGTCGTCGATGGAATTGAATAAATTTTCCCTGGGAGAATGACTAAAGTTACAATTTTGACCCCTGAGGGTAACAAATGGACAAACATCTATATTGGCTGAAATATTTACCTTGGCGACTCTAGTCAAAAATACCAGTAGCACAAAGTAGCATGATTCAGGAACCCTGACTCCAAAGACGATCTATACCAGAGAAAATCCTGACCCAAACCCTGTAGATCTTATGTGCGATCCCGAGAAGATTTTGCACAAGATTAGAGAGCAAGCATCAAACCCATTTTATTACCTAGATAGAAGCTTGTCCTTACCCAAAGACGATGCACAAAGCATTGATGACCTTGAGTTTGACACCTTGTTTGAGAAAACCCTATTAAGGTATAAGTCAGAAACCAGTTTAGACGATATAGTCTTCGACGAAAAGAGGTTTCAAGATCTGATACCTAAGAACATCCCCCAAATCCCAAACCCGTCTAGAGTCATGGCTGCCAGATTCACCCCCCTTGTTCTGCCAGCTCAACTACATGATTTTCCCCAGAATTAAAGCCATAGTATTAAGCTCTACGATGCCGAAGGGAAAGTTTCATTCCAAAAGCATTTGGATTGGTTCAACGATTTCGTCGACCTAGAATAGGTAGAATATGCAGACTCGGAAATGAGATTGTTCGCGCAGAGTTTCACGGGGGAGGTGAGGAAGTGATTCAAATCCCTTCCAACAACAAGCATTCAAGACTTTGCCACATTTGAGACATATTTCATTACTAGATGGGGAGACAAGAAGAACCCCTTGCAGTTGTTGACGTAGTACAATAATATGAAGAGGGTGCTAGAGGAAACGGTGCAAGATTTCTCAGCCTGTTTCATGAGGGTGTATAACTCAATTCCCGCAGAGGTCCAACCACCTCTCGGGGCTACGCAGCTGTGATACACTAACTCCTTCGACAACAATTTCGCCTTGCTGTTGAGAGAAAGAAGATAAACAAATTTATACACCATGATGAGCAATGCAATCGAGGTCGAGGTTAATCTGATGGCATCAAGGAAAATCAAACAAAGATTTAATAGAGGCGATAAGAAGCCTCAAGGGGATGCACATCCATCGACATCTTAGTCCTCATATGGCAAATTTTATTTGATGATGAAGACGATGGAGAAACTGATGGAAAGAATGTCCATGGGAAACAAACCTGTTGTCGAAGAACAACATGAACCCCAGCCCAAAAATCAAAACCCCAGAAGGGGTCAGGTCCCTCAGATCAGACAGAGGGAGTAGAGAGACGAGGGTGACCAAAAAACAAGGCCTTCATTCCAAAACAATTATGTGGATGAGGACTTTGATCAGATGTTCGAAGACCAAATGCATTGTTGCGATGACAAGAACCCGCGCGTGTTTTTGACAAAGGGTGAACATGTTCTGTACATGAGCGAAAATGACAATATGATGCTTGAGTCAGATGACACGTTGTCCTAGGAAATGAAATAGTTCATAAAAGGTTATCATAATGCCATCATGTAGTTTCAGAAGAAATTTAACCTCAAGAGTAAGGAGGCACCTATCGAACCTCAGCAAACAAATCCCAAAAGGAAACCTCCGACGGAAACCCCTTCCACAAGATGACCGAAGCCAGACAACCCCACCAAGGATGTAACTGAAAAGGCCAATTCAAAGGAGGATGCCCAGAGGAAAGCACTAGAAACAAGTCGGGAAGGCTGTGGAAAGGAGGTAGAGAAGGTTTGTCCTCGCTTTAACTTTGAGCATGAAATGGCCAAGATCAAAATCTTTGTCCCTTTTAACGAACTTATCAGAAAGGGTGAATATTGGGAGTATATTATTAAAATGCTTAAAATGGGACAAACCCCCGACACTTTGAATTTCCAAGATGATCACCCTGCCATTTTGTTTGGTCCGCACGTAGAGGAGACAAGTGATACTGATGATGTTCCCCCGTTTTATGTCAGTCTTAAAGTCTATGACATTGTTGAACATATTGTTATTGATGTAATGTCATTGATGTCAACAGTCGATGATGCACATGAAGCTCTGAAGGGAAAACGCGGTGCAGAAACATGATTGGGATCAAAATCCCCATGGGACAAACCAGGATCATTGATACGCATGCGTCAGATCAACGACAGGGATGAATTGTGGAGAGCGAAAGAAGAATTAAACAACTCGCTAGTTCCAATACCATAATTGGTCTAGATCGTCAGATCTCACAAACTCAAATATTGACAACTATGGTTGATCCAACAAACGATCATATTAAGTCGGATTAAGTCATGACCGTCGGATGTGCAAGCGCCATATCAATGACAGGGATAGATTGTGGAGAGAGAAAGGAGAATTAAATATCATTTTATTTCCAATATCACAATTAGTCAGGACCGTCAGATCTTATAGCTTCAAAGATCGACGATTATGGTTGACTCACCAACAAACACACAACATCAAATTGCGGAGCTTGGGTGACGAATTAAATCACTCGCAAGTTGTGGTTCCGCAATCATCCTTGATCGTTAATATGCTTCGATAGTCTTCACGACTGCTGGATCACTTTAAGTGGAAGGATAGGATAAGAAAGGAAAAAAGGGTTGAGAATTCGAATTCCTGACTTTCCGTCAGTCATCAGATCAAATTAAGTGGAAGGATAGGATAAACAAAGATGGAGGGTCGTTGGATTTAAATCAAGTCAAAGCAGCATCACAGACAGATTGAGCTATCTATCTAAGATCTTTATCGAATGAACATCATTCATTTTGGCTTAAAATATGTGAGGAGGTTAAGCTTTAGGAATCTCACTTCGGAAGAATTGTGAAGTCGAATTACCCGAAGTCCCAAAAGTTGAAATTCCGAAGTCACTCTGAGTCGTCGATATGAGATACATTTTGGATAGTATTCTAACCGTTAGATCAAGGAGATAAATATGTGTCACATCAAGAGATATACGTCAGCAGACCATGTCAACAAGAACATGTGACAGACCACGTTAGCAAGGACATGTGGCATAGTCAGATAATGACAAGTGTCAAGACAAAATCAACATTTCAGGTACGTGTAAATCATGAATCTGAGTGACACATGGAAGACACTCGGCCCATGCCACATCATCAAGTGATGTTAGCAAGTTACATCACTCTGAGAGTTTTACTTCGGGAGTTTCACCACCAGCAAATGTCCTAAGTCCCGAAGTCCTGAATGTCGAAGTCCCGAAGTGGACATGAGTCATCCCATCTAAATAACACTTCGGGTTTATTCTCAATCGTTGATCATATTACAGTGGAAGGATAGTGTAAGTAGAATAGCCGAAATCTTGAATTAAATGGTGGCCATCCATATCAATGCTTGATTAAGTCCCAGTCGTCGGATTAAGCAATGAAAGGATAAGTGTAAGGATCAAACATGACCATTGATATGATTCCGCGAAATAGAAGTGAACCATCCGATCTGATTCGAAAATTTGAAAAGTTGAAATCCAGAAGTCCCGAATGACAAAATCCTGAAGTCCTGACTATCGTCCATCTCATTGGGAGATTAAAATCGTAACCGTTGATTTTGATCAGCGCTCAAGCGCTCGTTTGGCCTAGCATTTGGTCACCGTCATTGGTCATATGGAATAAGAGACATAGAGGCAAAAGGTAATACATCGATAAAGTTGATAAGCCCATGGTTTTGTGTTATCGATCACATGTAATGATTTGAAGGAAGCACCTCTGTAGAACTTAGTTTTCTCAATAATTGCAGAGATTCGAGATCGAGTTGAAAGATGAAATTGATCCATATCTTTGATCAATTAGTGAAAAGCCTTCACGGTAAGGTTTGAATAAATAACCAATATTATGGTTAAGTTAATTGAAGAGGTGTGATGGTCCAAATGAAAGGACACAATGTATAACTTTCACACCGTTTTGAAGATTATATAAACGAGGAAGAGTGTTGAGAAGATGGTGTCTCTGCAGTCCAGATTAGAAGATCAAAATAGAAGTAGAGTCCAAGAAGAAGAACTGTTGGTTCTTATGAAGTGAGGGTGGAAGGGAGGAGCATGGAAGGATTCATATCCTTACTAAGAAAATTGTAAAAGACAAGGGAGTTGGTGCTTCCTAGGGTTGGTGCCCTAAATACAAGGGAGTTGGTGCTTCCTAGGGTTGGTGCCCTAAAGACAAAGGAGTTGGTGCTTCCTAGGGTTGGTGCTATGAAGAAGGGGATATGTGTCTCCTAGAGTTGGTGATCTAAAGAGGATTGGTGTCCTTCACTATTATTTATAAAACTTGTAATTGTTGTTAAATATATTTATATAATTGATTTTGCATACAATTCATTATTGATTCATTGTGATAATCAATAAAATATAAAAGTAATTGCTAATTGTTGAAAAAGGGTAATATTGATTTACCCCCCCCCCTCTCAGTATTCCAACAATTGGTATCAGAGCAGGTGCCTTCAAAACAGTCTAAACAACTGAGAGGTAGATCCTGAAGATGGATCAACAAGAGGGAATGTATAACAACAAAGCACCATTGTTCAATGGAGGAGGCTATGCTCTATGGAAGGTAAGAATGAAAAAATTCCTGTTGGCTCTTGGTTTTGATATCTAGCAATTTGTTGTAGATGGTTACACTGCACCAACTGCTCCACCCAAAGACGTTGCAGGAAAGAAAATCTGTAATGACAACTCACGAGCAATTAATGGAATTATAGGAGGGTTGAATAATTCCATATGTGTGAAGGTTATGCATTGTAAATCAGCCAAAGAAATATGGGACAAGTTGGAGGTTGTATATGAAGGAGATGACAAAGTCAAGGAAGCCAAACTATAGACCTATAGAGCTCAGTTTGAAAATCTGAAAATGAAAGAAGAAGAAAACATTGTTGAATACTTTCATAGAGTATATGAAGTGGTCAATTCAATCAGAGTAGCAGGAGAAGAACTTGAAGATAGACCTATTGTGCAAAAAATACTAAGGTCATTACCTATGAGATATGATTCCAAGATCTGTTCAATTTTAGATAGGTCTGATCTTGACACACTCACAGTTGATCAACTCCATGGAATTTTTATAGCGTATGAAATGAGAACAGGGAATGATAAATCATCAAAAAGGGAAATAACCTTTCAAGCATCTAAAGTGAAGTAGGAGAAAAATACCAAAGATGATTTATTAGATATATCTGATGAAGAAACTGCAAACTTCATAAAGAAACTCAAGAAAGGGACAAGGAAATACAAAGGGAATATTCCTCTAATATGTTTTAACTATGGAAAAATTAGACACTTTGCCAATAAATGTCCCTATCCTAAGTAGGAGGAAAGTGATTAGAAGAAAACTCAAACTGATAATAAAAAGAAGTTATACAAGAAAAAGAAAACGTTCTTTACCCAAGAAGACAGTAGCTCATTAGAAGAAAATGAAGAAGACGAACCAGAGCTTCTATTTATGGGCATAAAAACTCAAGATGATAGTCATTCAGAAGATGAATAAGAAGAAATCCTTAGTGTGGTTGAAGAACTAAGTAAAACCAAAAAACAAAATAGGGTACTAAGGGAAGACCTTCTAGAAATTAATGAAGCTACTAAACCAAGAGAGAGGGAAGTTTCCAAAACTATCAAAGAAATAGAACAAATCATTAGTGATTTAAAGTCCCAACTCCTGGAAACTAATAAAATTGCAGAAGTCATTTTACAACAACCAAATGATAAGAAACAAGTGTGTGAGAAACTAGAAGCTGAGATTAAGCTACTAAAAGGTGAAATTGAGAAAGAAAAGAAGGGATCACAATTTGAAAATAGTTCAAAAATATTGGATGAAATTCTCAGTAGTCAAAGGTCACCAAACAACAAGACTAGTTTGGGATACACTCAAGACTCAATTGCTACATTACAAGGATCTATCAAGAAACAAATTAGTTATGCAGATACTCTGAAAAAAATCATTAAAAAGGGAGGATAACCAGGAAAAAATGATGCCATTGAAAATTGTTACACATAAACAGAAATCAATACTCCCTACTAGAGTAAAAAATGACAAGATAAATACAATCATCAAAAGGAATCCCACTAATTATCTATTTATTGGATATTGTTACTCTTGCAATAATTTTGGACATAAGGTAGTACATTGTAAAGCTTATGGACAACACGATTATAGAAATGACCAAAGATATAAAAACAATAAGTACAATGCAAAGAAGAGAAACTATAACTCATTTTCTCCTTTGCAAAGCGGCAATAGTGAATGCCAAAAATGCAACAACTATGGTCACAAAACCAGTGAATGTAGATTGCCAAAATATGATAAAATGGTAAATATTCCTATTAATCAAAAGGTATGGAAGAAAAGACAAACCGAGTGCAAAGTAGCCTTATATGAAAAAAATCAGGGATGTCAGTGGTATATTGACAGTGTATGTTCCAAACACATGACTGGATATCAAAGTAAATTTCTCAAGTTAAATGAGAAAGGAAAAGGAAAAGTAACCTTTGGAGATAACATGTCAGCCAAGATACCGGGAAAAGGTATTGTTAGGTTAGGAAATAATAAAACTAAAGAAGAAGATGTACTTCTGGTAGAAAATCTCAAACCTAATCTCCTAAGTGTAAGACAAACATGTGATCAATGTCACATACTTACTTTTGACTCTCAGAAATGTGAGATCAGAAAAAGGGACACTCGAAATCTAGTGGCAGTCACACCAAGAACATCTAGCAATGTGTACATCCTTCATATAGATGAAGAAGATAAATGTTATTTAAGCCAAGTAGATGAAAGTTGGCTATGGCATAAAAGGTTGGGACATTTAAGCTTTGACAACTTGATCAAAGCCAACGAGAAATAGGTAGTTGGGGACCTACCAAAAATGATTAAGCCTTCAGATCCCATTTGTAAACATTGTCAAATAGGAAAGAAAACAAGAGTTTGGTTCAAAACAAAAGAACACTCCACAACAAAACCATTAGAGATTATTCACATAGATCTATGTGGACCTACCAGAACCAAAAGCACTTATGGTGAACATTATTTTATATTGATTGTTGATGATTACACAAGACTGACCTGAGTTTTCTTTTTAAAATAAAAATAAGAAGCCTTTGAGAAATTCAAAACATTTAAATCTCTTGTAGAAAATGAAACAGATCTCAAAATTAAATGTCTAAGATCAGACAATGG
Source organism: Picea sitchensis (assembly GCA_010110895.2). NCBI lineage: Eukaryota > Viridiplantae > Streptophyta > Pinopsida > Pinales > Pinaceae > Picea > Picea sitchensis. The sequence goes on from SNQJ01S0003836.1 coordinate 216,896, forward strand.
AGGAGAATTCACCTCTAAAGAGTTCACTCAATTCTGTGAAAACCATGGTATCGAAAGAGATTTTTCAGCCCCTAGGACTCCTCAACAAAATGGAGTGGTAGAAAGGAAAAATGAAACAGTTCAAGAAGCTGCAAGAACTATGCTAAATGAAACCAAACTTCCAGACAAATTCTAGAGAGATGCAATCCACACAGAAGTTCACATACTTAATAGAGCTCAGTTGAGACCCGATCTTGACAAAACCCCTTATGAACTATGGTTTGGGAGGCCAACCTTGGTAAAACACTTTAGAATTTTTGGTAGTAAATGTTACATAAAGAATGCTGAAGATAACCTAGGAAAGTTTGACCCAAGCTCTGATGAAGGAATATTCTTAGGATACTCATTGAATAAAAGGGAATACAGATGTTATAATCTCAGACTACTAAAAATAGTAGAAAGTGCAAATGTAAAAATAGATGATCTAAAAAGGGGCATATCCCAAAGATTTGATCAAAAATCTCAACAAGAAGATGATGATATAAAATCTCAACAAGAGGATGATGTAGAATCTCAGCAAGAAAATGTTGATGAAACACAGGAAAATGAACCACACATTGATGAAGAAGACAATGAAGAAACACCCTTGCTAAGAGCTCCATCAAAAAAAGTTCAGAAGAATCATCCTAAAAGCCAGATCATTAGAGATAAAAGTGCAGGAGTAGAAACAAGAAGGAGACTAGCCTTTGACTCAGAACAAGCAATGCTATCCTTAATTGAACCTAAGTCCGTTAAAGAAGCTGTCAAAAGTAAATATTGGATAAAATCAATCAATGACGAACTAGATCAAATAGAAAAGAATCAGACTTGGGAACTAGTTCCTAGACCCAAGAACAAGAATGTGATGGGAACTAAGTGGATCTTTAAGAACAAATTAAATGAAAATGGGGAAATTATAAAGAAAAAATCCAAATTAGTCTGCAAAGGATATTCCCAAGTAGAAGGTATTGATTTTGAAGAAACCTTCACTCTTGTAGCAAGACTTGAGGCTATTAGAATGTTCCTAGCATTTGCAAGCTTCAAAGATTTCAAAATATATCAGATGGATGTCAAATCAGCGTTCCTTAATGGAACACTAGAAGAAGAAGTCTACGTTGAGAAACCAAAAGGATTCATTTTATCAGAAAACCAGGACTATGTGTGCAAACTGAAAAAGGCCCTGTATGGTCTTAAACAAGCCCCCAGAGCATGGTTCTCTAGGCCTGATCAGTATCTACAAAAACAAGGATACAAAGGACTACTGACAACAACCTATATATCAAAATTGAGGATCAAAACATGATTGGTGTGGTAGTATATGTAGATGACATTATATTTGGGATTAATCTCACTACATTAAAAAGAGAATTTGCAACTTAAATGCAAGAAGAGTTTGAAATGTATATGTTGGGAGAACTTTCATTTTCTTAGGTTTACAAGTAAATCAAACAAAAAATGGAATATTTGTTTCACAAACCAAATATATCAAAGACATGCTGGAGAAATTTCAAATGGAAGACAGTAAACCCATGAGTACGCCCATGGTCACTGGATGTAAGCTAAGTCTAGAAGATGACTCACCAAAAGTGGATCAAACAATGTATAGATCAATGATTGGAAGTTTACTCTACTCAATAGCAATAAGACCTGACATCATGCAGGTTGTAGGACTTGTGTGGAGATTTCAATCTGCACCTAGAGAATCTCACTTAAAAGAAGTAAAAAGAATATTCAGATACCTTCAAGGAACCCTAGAATTTGGATTGTGGTATCCAAAAGATAAAAATTCCAATGTAAATACATATACTAATGTTGATTAGGCAGGTAGCATAGATGATAGAAAAAGCACCAGTGGAGGAGCATGTTTCCTGGGAAAAAGTCTAGTGGCATGGTCAAGCAAGAAACAAACATCCACATCTCTTTCTACAGCAGAGGCATAATACATTGTTGCTGCATCCTATTGCACACACGTCCTTTGAATGAAACAAACTTTAGAAGACCTACAAATAAAATATAACAATCCTATTACTATTAACTGTGACAACACTAGTGCCATAAGCATCTCTAAAAATCCATTGATGCATTCTAAAACTAAACACATACCGATCAAATACCATTTTCTAAGAGATCAGGTTACCCAAAAGGTGGTCAAAATAATTTATGTAGACACCAAAGAACAAATTGCAGACATTTTCACAAAACCTCTGCCCAGGATTACTTTTGAGAATCTATGACAAAAATTAGGAGTAATTCAAAAACTCCATTAAAATCAAATAGTCAGGGGAGCATTACCCTAGGGGGAGCAACCCTTTGCTATTGATGTCAAAGGGGGAGAGTAACTTCATAGATAAAATCATCATCATAGGGGGAGTATATATGAGTTTTAGAATGTTTTACTCAGTGACAAAGAAGGAGATTGTTGGACATACTGTTATTGATGTATTGTCGTTGATGTTAACAACCGATGATGCATATGAAGCTCAGAAGGGAAAACATGGTGCATAAACGTGATCAGGATCAAAATCCCCACAGGACAAACCAAGATCATTGATACGCATGCGCCAGATCAATGGCAGGGATGAATTACAGAGAGCGAAAGAAGAATTAAACAACTCGCTAGTTCCAATCCCGCAATTGGTCTAGATCGTCAGATCTCACAAACTCAAATATCAATGACTATGGTTGATCCAACAAACAATCAGATTAAGTCAGATTAAGTCATGACCATCGGATACGCAAGTGCTGGATCAACAACGAGGATAGATTGCAGAGAGCGAAAGGAGAATTAAATATCATGCTATTTCCAATCCCACAATTATTCAGGACCGTCAGATCTTATAGCTTCACAGATCAACGATTGTGGTTGACTCACCAACAAACGCACAACTTCAAATTGTGAAGATTGGGTGATAAATTAAATCACTCGCAAGTTGTGGTTCCGCAATCATCCTTGATCGTTAATATGCTTCGAGACTCTTCACGACTGTTGGATCACTTTAAGTGGAAGGATAGGATAAGCAAGGCAAAAAGGGTTGAGAATTCGAATACCTAAATTTTCGTTAGTCATCGGATCAAATTAAGTGGAAGGATAGGATAAGAAAAGATGGAGGGCCATTGGATTTAAATCAAGGCAAAGAAACATCGCAGATAGATCGAGTTGTCTATCTAAGATCTTGATCGAACGAACATCATTCATTTCGGGTTAAAATATGTGAGGAGGTTACGCTTCGGGAATATCACTTCATAATAATTGTGAAGTCGAATTACCCAAAGTCTCGAAAGCCGAAATTCCGAAGTCACTCTCAGCCATCGATCTAAGATACATTTCAGATAGTATTCTGACCGTTAGATCAAGGAGATGAATATATGTCACATCGGGATATCTACGTCAACAAACCATGTCAACAAGAACATGTGACATACCACGTCAGTAGACCACGTCAGCAAGGACATGTGGCACAGTCAGATAATGACAAGTGTCAAGATGAAATCAACATTTCATGTATGTGTAAATCATGAATCTGAGTGACACGTGGCAGCCACTCGGCCCGTGCCACATCATCAAGTGACGTCAGCAAGTTACGTGACTCTAGGAGTTTTACTTCAAGAGTTTCACCACCAGCAAATGTCCTAAGTCCCGAAGTCCCGAATGCCAAAGTCCCAAAGTGGACATGAGTCATCTGATCTAAAGAACACTTTAGGTGTATTCTCAATCGTTGATCATATTACAGTGGAAGGATAGTGTAAGTAGAATAGTCAAAGTCCCGGAGTAAATGGTGGCCATCCATCTCAATGCTTGATTAAGTCCTAGCTGTCGGATTAAGAAATGAAAGGATAAGTGTAAGGATCGAACATGACCATTGATCTGATTCCGCGAAATAGAAGTGAACCGTCCAATCTAATTAAAAAATTTGAAAATTTGAAATCCCGAAGTCCCGAATGACGAAGTCCCGAAGTCCCAACTATCGTCCATCTCATCGGGAGATTAAAATCATGACCATTGATTCTGATAAGCACTCATTTGGCCTAGCGTTTGGTCACCGTCGTTGGTCATATGGAATAAGAGACATAGAGGCAAAAGGTAATACGTCACTAAAGTTGATAAGCCCGTGGTTTTTTGTTATCGGTCACATGTAATGGTTTGAAGGAAGTGCCTCTGTAGAACTCGGTTTTCTCATTAATTACAAAGATTTGAGATCGAGTTGAAAGATAAAATTGATCCATATCTTTGATCAATTAGTGAATAGCCTTCACGGTAAGGTTTGAATAAATAACCGAGATTATGGTTAAGTTAATTGAAGAGGTGTGAAGGTCCAAACGAAAGGACATAGTGTATAAATCTCACACCGTTTTGAAGATTATATAAATGAGGAAGAGTGTTGAGAAGATGTTGTCTCTGCAGTCCAGATTAGAATATCAAAATAGAAGTAGAGTCCAAGAATAAGAACTGTTGGTTATTATGAAGTGAGGGTGGAAGGGAGGAGCATGGAAGGATTCATATCCTTACTAAGAAAATTGTAAAAGACAAGGGAGTTGGTGCTTCCTAGGGTTGGTGCCCTAAAGACGAGGGAGTTGGTGCTTCATAGGGTTGGTTCCCTAAAGAAGGGGATCTCTGTCTCCTAGAGTTGGTGCTCTAAAGAGGATTGGTGTCCTTAGCTATTCTTTATAAAACTTGTAATTGTTGTTAAATATATTTATATAATTGATTTTGCATACAATTCATTGTGATAATCAATAAAATATAAAAAGTAACTTCTAATTGTTGAAAAAGGGTAATATTGATTCACCCCCCCCTCTTAGTATTCCAACAGACATGACCCTGCATAACACCATGCTGGACTCCGACGCGTCACACAACCTCATGCCAAAGGTGATCATGGATGAGTTGGGTTTGGACATTACCAGGGCCTATAAGGACCTTTTTTCTTTTGATTCGAGGAAAGTCAAGTCCTTGGGTCTCATCAAAGACTTGGTCGTGTCACTCACCCAAATTCCTTTGAAGAACATGGTTATGGACACGGTCATGGCAGACATACCCCCTAAGTTTGGCATGCTGCTATCCAGGTCGTGGGATGCAAAGTTAAAGGGGACTCTGCAAATGGACATGTCATATGCCACCATTCCCATCTTTGGCCAGGATAGATGGTTATACGGAGAATTGTTGCTGAAATACATGGTAAGTAGTAAGACGCAGCCGAATAATCATCTTATCTACTCCGTCGACATTGAGGTTGGTTCCTCCATATTCTACAATGACCTTAGTTTTGAAGAAGAAGAACCAACGACCGTCATGACCATCGATTATAAAGTTGTGCGACGAGCAGCAGAGTGCACCGACCCAAGAAACCACGTAGAGGATGAGATGTGGAACATGAGTTTTGACGGTGCTGTCAACAAAGAAGGGGTAGGGACTGGCGTATGGATAAGCCTACCCAAGGTGGGCACAAAACTATGCTCGTACAAGATCTCTTTCGACTGTACAAACAACATGGTCGAGTATGAGGCACTGATTTTGGGATTGAAGGTTTTGAAAGAATTAGCCGCAAATAGGATAGAAGTGAACGGGGACTCTAAACTGGTTATAAACCAGGTGAAAGGCATATATCAATCCAAACACCCTAGGCTGAGAGCATACAGAAACCTAGTGTTGGACCTCCTCGAAGAATTCTGGAAGTATAATCTATCGGAGATCCCGAGGGGGCAGAATCAAATTGCTGAAGCATTGGCCAACTTGGCCTCAGTTTTCAAACTTCCCATATTTCCCAATAGAAAATACGAGGTTGAAGTCAAACACAGGCCGTCAGTGCCTGATAATATCAAATATTGACAAGTGTTTGAGGACGACAAGCAGGTGGAGAGATTCCTCCTAATGAGCGACGAGTTCGTTAACATAAACATTGATGACGAGCGTTGTTGCGACGAAGATGAGAATTCATATGCACGTAGTGATGATGACCCTTTCCAGAACTAGATAGTGGGAAGGGACATAGTACAATTGAAAAATAATATCATCCCAAAGGGGTTAGTTCCACTGGAAAAGTTGTTTGTTGAAAATGACGTGGCTAGAAATCCCAATATCACTGCAAATGATGAGGATGTCTAAGATTGCAACATCGGGACTAAGGAGAACCCAAAAATAATCAAATTCTCAAAAACACTCAGTCCAAAGTTCAAGCAAGACTACATCAAGCTCCTGAAGGATTTCCCCAATGTTTTCGCTTGGATTTATGACAACATGAAGGTGTACGACACTAAAGTGATTCAACATGTCATCCCTCTCAAAGAAGACCAGAGGCCTTTCAAACAGAAGCTAAGATGGATAAATCCCCTGCTACTGTCATTGATCGAAAAGGAGGTAAAGAAACTCTTTGAAGCTAAAATCATCATTTCTTTAAGGTTTTTGAAGTGGGTGGCCAATTTGGTACCAGTAAGAAAAAAGAGCGGAGAAATAAGATTGTGTGTGGATTTTTGAAACTTAAACAAAGTGTCCCTTAAGGACCAATACCTGCTCCCTAAAATGGACTATATTCTACAAAAGGTGGTGGGGTCCTAGAAGATGTCCATGTTGGATGGTTTTTCAAGTTATAATCAGATCATGGTCCACCCGAATGACAGGGAAAAGATGGCTTTTACGACACCATGGGAGACGTTCATGTATGCCAAGATGCCTTTCAGCCTGATTAACGTCGGAGCTACCTTCCAGAGGGAAATGGACATAGCATTTGCTGACAAAAAGGAAAATTTTATTGTGATCTATTTGGATGACATCACAGTATACTCTAACTCCGACGAACAACACCTTGAGCATCTGAAGAAAGTTTTCCAGAAATGCAGGAAATTCGACATATCAGTAAATCCAAAAAAATCACATTTTGGGATGCAAGAAGGGAAGTTGTTGGGGCACATCATATCGAAAGAGGGTATTAAGATAGACCCCAACATGTTTGAAGGAATCCTGAAAATTGGCACTCCACGCAGTAAGAAGGAAGTGCAATCCTTCCTGGGAAAAGTGAATTTCTTGCAAAGATTCATTATGAACCTAGCAGAAATTATAAAACATATCACCTGCATGCTCAGAAAGGGAAACGAGATCAAGTGGAACTCGGAAGCTAGGAAATCATTTGAAGATATCAAGGTAGAGCTAACTAAAGCTCCCGTGCTGGCCAGTCTAGACTTCACAAAGCACTTCATCTTGTTTTCATTCGCTTCAGAGCATACTATTGTTGGAGTGTTGTTACAGAAAGGGGATCAAAACTTTGAGAAGCCTATAGCCTATTTCAGCAGGATTCTCAGGGATTCTCCACTAAGGTATGAAATTATGGAGAAACAAGCATACACTTTGGTAAAATCCCTAAAGGAGTTCGAAACGTACATATTACACTCCCATGTTATTGCTTACATGCCCAGCAACCCAGTCAAGGATATCCTGACTCAACCTAACCTTGAGGGAAGGAGAGGTAAGTGGATAGCGGCCATGCTGGAGTATGACCTCGAACTCATGCCCACAAAACTGATTAAGGGTCAGGGCCTTGCAAAGATGATGGTGCAGTCGGACTGGGATTTTGTGGGAATCAACTTCATCGTTGATCTGTCAGAGAATCCTCAAGAAGAAACAACTACGCAGGTGTATTAAGAGTTTGTCGATTCGTTGTGGTATACATACATCATCTACGTGTTGAGGAATATGCAAGCCCCTCCAGGTTTAAGTAATACCAAGGAAAAGTTTTTAAAGCTCAAAGAGGTTAAGTTCTTCATCCTGCATAGTTCAATGTACTGGAAAGATCCCGGAGGGATATTGCTGAGTTGTTTGCTGGAAAACAACGATAAATGAGTTATCAAGGAATTTCACAAAGGCGACTGCAAAGGACACCACTACTAGAAAACCATCGTGCACAAAATCCTAAGAGTGGGTTACTATTGTCCTACCATCTTCGAAGACGTATACAAAGAAGTTTCCAGTTGCCACGAGTGTCAGACTTTCAATAGAAGAAGAAAGCTACAGCCCTTGCCACTAAAGTTGATCTCAGTTCAAGCACCTTTCATGCAGTGGGGCTTGGAATTTATAAGGGAAATAAATCTGCCATCCTCGATGCAGCACAAATGGATACTCATGGCCACATATTACTTCACGAAATGGATAGAATCAATCCCCACGAAGCAGGCTACTGACGCAGTCATCATCCAATTTTTGGAGACAAACATCCTGTTGAGATTTGGATGCCCTATCAAGATAATAACACATAACGCGGTCGCATTCAATTCTAAGAAGATGGATAAGTTTTGTCAAGATCACAATATAACCCTAGGTCATTCTACAGCGTACTACCCACAATGAAATGGGTTAGCAGAATCGTCGAATAAAAGCCTGACCAGGATCATCAAAAGACTCTTGCAAGACAACAAGAAGGCATGGCATAAAACAATTATTTACGCACTATGGGTGGACAGGGTTACCAACAAGAATTCCATCTCAACGTCACCATTCTAGATTGTATACGACACAGACACAATTTTCCCCACCTCACTGGGGTTGCCCATTCGAAAATTGTTGCAAGAGAAGGAGGCCGAGCCAGATGACACACAGAGGAGAATAAATCAATTGATTCACACACAGAGGATGAGGGAACATGTGTACAATCAATCACAACTCCACCAGGAGAGGATGAAGAAAACCTTTGACAAGCACTCTAAGAAAGAGGAGTTTCAATTGGGTGATATGGTGCTGAAATGGGATGCGAGGATTGAAGATAAAGGAAAGCATGGAAAATTCAATAATCTTTGGACAGGTCTATTCAAAATCGATGCACATCGTGGAAATAATGTTTATTTTATAGAAGAACTAAATGGAGAGTGCATTGGTTGGGGGCTTGTAAACGACATGTTCCTCAAACACTATCTGGTGAAATAAAGTCTGTTTAAAGTCACATGTCATTGTAAATAGTCATTTTATTTTTTTGTCTCAAGTCAGTATGTCAGCAGAAAATTGAAGCCCAAAGTGAAGGCCATGAGTTTATGTTGAACCTGTTAGAAACTGCGTCGATAGGTTTAGGTTGTGCTTCATTTTTCATGTTTCAGTGTTTGAAAGTCGAATAAGGCCCAATGATCAAGCACATGGTATATTGTTCTTTGCTACCTCACTGGGAGGATAGCATCCCCATTGGAGCCAGCTGTTAGTGCCGCCATTTTTATTTTCAGTTAGGGTCAGTCTTAGTTGAGTCATGGCCTGTGTATCAAGGCATGTGAGGTCAGGTATTGAACAACAAAGGGGTCGAATTCAGCAAGTGGTCAGTTGGCCCTTGGAATTGGGAAGGGATGTCAGAGTAAAAACATGTGTAAATAGTATGAGTCTATTCCAAAAGAGTCGGGTCCTGTCAAAAAGGGAGTTTCTACATGCCCCGGGTCGAAGCAAGTTGTTAATAAAAGTCGCGTCGGCAAGTGCAGTGACCATCATCAGCTCATTATGAAGCTTGGGAGAATGAAAAATTGCAGTGTTCGTATCACATATGCCCTAGAACTATTATCAGTTGTACCTTGCATGTGTGGATGTTCTATGGAAAATGTTTGGTTTGTTTTGAAACATCCAGTTGCCATGAATTCAGTGTTCCTTAGCACGATTCCACCTCCCGCCTACTATGTTATAAATTCCAAATTTTATGCATGCATTCTATTCGCAAATCAAGCTTATGCACTGTTTTTAGTTTTCTCTCGCAAGCCCAGGTTGATCAAGACTACTGCCTTGGGCCCATGCCTAATCCACCGCATGCAGGGAAAATGCATGTTGCACCATGGCAACCTCCCAAAACATAAGTAAGGGCGTGCAAAGTGGCAGAAACATCGGGCCTGAGCCCCAAAACTTGACTTTGATCAATGAATATCCAAAGGTCAGAGCATCCTTTGAACAGTTCAGGTGCATGGTCTTTTGCAGGAAAATTCAAGGATTCAATATGAGACTAGCTGAGCAGTTCACACTCAGTTTCGATGGATTTCACGCAGTGATATCGAGTGTTACTTTTCAAGTAACCGAGGAAACTCTGTCAACCACAACAGAGATCCCTCTACGCAGTAAAAGGTAGTTTAAAGGGATTCCTTTGGACATGCGGTGCTATGAAAACTTCATCAAGTGAGATGGTTTAGGTGGGGAAATTGAGACAGGCGTTCCGAGTAGATATTTACATGAACCTTTTCAGAAATTGTCGGAGCAATCAAGAAATATTTCACCTATGAAGGGAGGTTCGACAGGATACATTTGCATCACATTAGGTTGTTGATGCACTTTACAGGAAGGAGACCATTAAATCTACCCTTCTTCTTACATCAAAACCTCCAAGAAATGGAAAACAGCGCGTAGGCAGAAGTGGATCAATCTAAAAGGAAACTATCTCATGTCTCGCTGATTATTATTGGTAGTTGAGGAACTAGGATGGTTGGGAAGAAACTGGGACTCGTTCTTGNCTTACATCAAAACCTCCAAGAAATGGAAAACAGCGCGTAGGCAGAAGTGGATCAATCTAAAAGGAAACTATCTCATGTCTCGCTGATTATTATTGGTAGTTGAGGAACTAGGATGGTTGGGAAGAAACTGGGACTCGTTCTTGTTCACAACAGGCATCCCCAAGGATCCAAAAGGAGATTCCTTTCTGTCTGCGGGAAGGGTAATATCACATCATGTGGAGGTTGGAATGGAAAAGGATGCACAGGAAGGAAAGATGTTGGAATCCCTGCCCCCCAACAACAAATACCCCAGAGAAGGGGCAATCCAAAGAAGAACAAGGAAGCTAGGGAAACCTGAGTCCCAAGTGAACCACGCACAAAGTCTGTTGCTAAAGAATTACTTATGAGCACTATTCAACTGGAACCTACCAAAGGTACAAGTCGAGAAAGTTGGAGCATAACAAGGAGGACAGACACTGAAGGCAAAAATTTTTGAGAGTCGTCTTAGCAACTTAAGAAAGAACAGCTTGCTATCGCCGAGCTTTACCAGGAAAATAGAGAACTAAGACAACAGTTAGCAGCGAAGACCCTCGAAGTGTCAACAGCACAAAGCCACGAAGGAAATGTGACATGGCTAAAGAGACAGCTCAGGGAATCACATGATACAATCATACAACTGTGTGAAACACAGATGATGTCAGAAGAAAGGAATACGAAGAATTTCAAAGAATATGAAGTGGCTGGGGAGAAAGT
>SNQJ01S0003836.1:229256-241934 GCA_010110895.2 Picea sitchensis
CGGGGGAGGCAACCAAAGTATTGCCTCAACCTTCATAGGATCCACCATGATCCCATGCTTATATACTATGAATCCTAAAACACAACTAGACCTAAGGCAAAAGATGCACTTGTGAGGGTTCAACCAAATGTGATAATAACGACATCTCTTAAATACTACCCGAAGGTGAGTTGAGTGATCTACCCTCTTGCGAGAGTGAGTAGCGAGATCATCTAGTTAAGATTTGATGATATGCTTAAGATCGTGAAATGAAAATTTCATGGCATGTTGGAAGGTCGCTTCGACGTTTTTAAAGACGAAAGGAATTTTTCTATATGTAAATGTACCCCAAGGAAAAATAAACGTCATCTTGTGTTGATTCTCAGGTTTGATCTGAAGTTGATTATAACCTAAAATTCCATCCATAAAGGAAAAGACTTCGCTTCCCCCACACTCGTCAATAATCTGGTCAACAAAAGGAGTGGGGAAGTTATCTTTAGGACAAACCTTGTTCAGGTCCCTAAAATCCATACACACGCAGAAGGTTCCTTTCTTTTTATCTATGGGAATGGATTTAACCATCCATTCGATCAAGGGAACCGGGTAGATGAAACCAACATTGAGCAACTTCTCTACCTTTTCCTTGATATCGAGGGCCTTCCTAGGATTAACAACTCTAAGATGTTGTTGAACAGGTTTAGCATTCATATAGGTTTTAATTTCATGCTCGACAATGATTGGGTCGATCCCTAGCATCTCTTCATATGACCAAGAAAATACATCTCAGAATTGTTTGAAGAGATCAGTGTAGATCTGCATTTACTCAGACAAACAATCTGCACCGACATATATGTTCTCAATTTTACCAGGGGTTCGAGAGATGTCGATCGCGGCGGTAGGAGAAATATTCTCCATGTTTCTTTTGGCATAAATACCATGTGTATCTAATTGAACCATGTTGTGACTGACCATCTCACTCAGGGTGGACCTAAAGTAATCAAGTTCAATCCTAACAAGCTCTGGCAGAAAACATGATCGATGATGCATATCATCCCAAGGCCTATCAGGACCACACATGGCCTTTAATATGGCTTCATCCGAAGGTAAATTATCGTCAAGGAAATCATGTGAACAAGATGATTGAATGGCCGATATGGGCTCTAAAATAGGATCCATCTCATCCGTCTGCAAGGAGGAAGGATCTGGGTCAGAAATAGCTTCTAGAATAGCCTGATATGCCACTTTTGTTTCTAACAATGGCATTTCAATCCCAATGTGTGAATGACCTTCATACAACATACTCAGGGAAGGTAGGGTCCAAGGTTCATTGAACTATGACATACATAAAGGAACATACCTCATCAATGACAAAGACTCACTGGAAATGGCATTAATATGTTGAATTGGTGTCATGAAATCACAAGTACCCATCAAGGAGGAATACATCCTGACACCAACATTCTGAGTTTCCTACTGAGAATTATCAATAAAAGGGACCGAAGGTCCCACCGATGCATTAGGACTAGGATGCGCAAATGAAAACTAATCAATCGTCACAATATTCCCTCCGTGAGGAAAGCATAGAGTGCGGAAAATGGACGACACAACAATTGTCATGGGATAAGTCCAATTACGCCCTAGTAGTAGATTGTGGTAAAGGGGCACATCAACCACCTCAAACTCAACCTCCACGGTCTTTCCACCTAACTGGATTGGGAAAGTGAGAATGATCTCGTGGGGTGTGAAATAATTCCCATAAAATGCAATCAACATGGTCATGGATTGAGACAAGGGCAGAGAGCCAATGGATTTCCAACATGTTAAGGACATCAGGGATGTTAAAGCACCTTCATCCATTACAGTACATTTGATGGTAATTTTTGTGTACTCCACATGGATTTGAAAGGCCACATGGTAAGGTAAGCGAGGCTTAATGTCCGTGACATTAAACTTGATAACCTTTGAGCCACACGGGTCTAGAGCTCCTAACGCAGATAACAAGGTGTTCCTCTATGAAGGACATGTCTGGAGCACCTCCAAAGACAACATCGTGCATGGGGTTTGGCCCAAATCCTTGACAATCGAGTAGTTTTGGGCAGCTCTGGCATTAGGATTGTGGGCATAGTGCTTTATTACTCCTTTTAGAATACGAGGCATAGGTTCTAGCTTATCAATCTATAAGGGTTTTTTTGGGGGAGGAGGAGGCTCGAGACCTACAATAGTCTGTGAAGAATCGTAATCGCATGATTCAGTGGCTACATAAATCTATGACTTAATCATATTGATGCATAGATGGCCACCTTCATGTGCTGAGGGGTTTTGACTCCCACTAAACTCATTTCCAGTGTTAGAGGTCCCCGAGGCCATATTTTGATTATGTGGAAATGAGTTTGTCGTCACACCAGGCAGTTGTGATAAGATCCTCGAGGCTTCTTTGATTTTGGGGCACAAGTGGGTAAGGTGATCATCTTTACAAAGTTTACAAGGAAACTTCACCTTCCTCTTTTATTTCCTTCCCTCACCAACATTATTATTCGATTTATCATTATTACTATCGCCCTTGCATTTATTATTATTATTATTTTTCCCACCCTTACAATTATTACCAAGTCCTTTCCTCTTGTTCCCTCCTAGTTGTTGGTTACCATTTGGGTTTGTTGACGATTGTACAAAATGCACATCCACCAACTGGGTGGTGGAGAACGAAGTCGAAGCTTGTCTTGCTATAGGTTGTCTTAGAGACAAATATTTCAATTGGTTTGTCACCATGTATGTAGTCTTAGCATTTGCGGAGCCTGTGATGACATCGGCATGAGGCCTGGGATTTTGTCTAGGATCATAGTTTGACCGTGGTGCATCTGGGATAATTTCATAAATCATCCCAGATTGAGCATATATAAGGTCCAATTGTTGGGATTTTAAGATGGCTTCTTCCTTAGTGGTCACTTCGGATGTATAAACATCCTTCGAAATGTAAGGTAACAAAGAATTGAGGAACCATTCCAATAGAAACTCTGGATGAATGTAGGCTTTAATTAATCTCTTCCATCTATGCCACTCTTGTATATGATCAGAAATATGGGTGGCTTTATCTTGCCGAACAGTTGACAAGAGTTTTAGGACGACATCATAATGAACCGATAGTTGGATGTGATTGCAAAAAACCAAAACCATCTGACTGGAAGTTCCGTAGGTTCCCCCAGGTAGCTCAATGTACCAGTTCATGGCGACCCCTGTGAGGGTGAATTGAAATAGCCTCAAATGAATATAATCGTCATTAAGGGAGTTAGATGAGCACCAAAGGTGAAAAGTAGTCACATGATCACCCGAGTCCTCACCAGTCTTGCCTTCGAATTTTTGAATGTTTGAAGGAATCTTGGTGGGGATGAGGGACCATGATGAATCGTGACGCATAGGGTCATTCATCAATTTCGAAAAATATGGAAGATTTAGCATGGCCAGAAAAAGGAGTCAAGGTTGTAGCGTCTGAGCCCATGCTCTCAGGAAATATTGGGGTTGAGAGATTGTAGACCATACAGGGTACTGGTATACACCATGCCCCTGTCAGGTAGGATGGTATCCTCCTCGTAACTGATTCATGAAAGGTTGTAAGGGAACCATACCCACATAAGTGGCATGATAATGATTATATGTGTTTCCCCCAAATGAAGGAACTCCATGTTGGGGATTTCCCATTCCGTAAAACTGACTCCCTCCAGATGAAACACCAGAGGACATAGGGGGATTCACCATAATAAATGCATTCATAAGAATCAACATGGAGGAAGAGGGAATGATGGAAGAAATATAGGTGTTAGCACAGGGGCATACCCAGGGTTCAATGCTTCAACAACACACCAACAAAACCCTAACTACCAGCCCTTTCGGCAACACCTGCGAAGCAGATGAAGTCTCACCCGAGGTAGAGGCAGGGGTAGTTGCAGGACTCAGATGTCTGTAACCTTAGTTGGGACAAATATATGTGATTGTAACACCTTAGTAGACCACTTAGCAGTTATAGTTCATTAATATTCGGTCTTAGTTTACAGAGCAAATAACCCTAACAACATATCAACGTAGTATTCACACAGATCCAATATATTCAAGCACTAAGCATATCAACACAGATTGGATCTAGCATCTTATCACATCATTTGGCACTAAGCTATCATATCAAATTCATCTGACATACATCAGTGCACTAAGCATTAATCATATGAACAATGAAATGGCCATAATGCACAAAGAAACCATAACACAGGATATACGTGGTTCACCCCCAGCCTGGGAATACGTCCACCAACTCTTCTTCTCTTTTTATTGCCTTCTGTCAATCTTCTACATGCACAGAGCCATGAGATCTTACTCCACATAGGACAGGATATCTGTGCGCACTTTGCTAGATCCTCCTTCCCCGAGTTATAGCACAAAGCATTTTCACAGTCTCTTACAATCACTTGCACTTAGCTCTGCAAGTCCTCGACATAGTATGCACGAAGCATTTACAATTTGTACTTAGCACTTAGCAAGGTACCAAAAACATCCTTCTCCTTTTCCCCCCTTCTTACATCGCCTAGACATCTATTTATACATTACAAAAAGGGCCTAAACATGGGTAAACCCATGGGCCAACATCCCCATACTCATTACATAGCCCAAAACCCAAAAATCCCTAAACAAGGGGCCGAGATCTCGCGATCTCTGCTTTGACTTGCACTCCACCTTCGACAGCCTTTCGAAGTCCCAAAATAGGTCAATCATGACCAAGGATTCTCAAAACTTGGTCAAGGGCCAACAGGCCCCCAACACTCACCTGTGACTCGTCCCAAGTCACTCTGATCTAGGTAGCTCTGCTTCAAAATCCTCGAGCTGCTTCGACCTGTTGCTACGCCAAGGCCTCCTACTCGAGGAACTCTTGGATTACTACTTCATTAACAGGTTCCTCTATGTGATGTTCAATAGTGATGACTTGTTCTAGTACTGCTCCTGGGCCTTCAATCTCTGCAAATAGTTGGTAAGCCTCATCTTGAATTGGTTGGAGCCTCTGAGTCACTTCCATGACTTTGCTCTGAATGGTGTTGACCTATTGTTGAGCATGCATTGTTCTTAGGATCGCTTCATCCTCTCAACTGTAGACAAGGGCTTCAGTTGTGCCTGTATTGTTGTTGCTTGCTGCTTTGCCTCCTGGAGCTATGACTCCAGTGCCTTTAGTTCAGGGTCTTCAATAAGTCACTCATAGGTTTGTGCACTTATAATGCTAAGCTGGTTACATTCTAGAGTGAATGCTCTGATCCTCTCAACTGTGCTTTGAGCAGTGGCTTCTCTTTGGTCTCGCACGTCCTATGGGGTACTTGGCATTGTTTGTAGCTCCAGATCTACGATTGTTTGTTGAAGCTGCTGGATAGCTTCCGCAAGCTGCGCTACTTGATGCTCTACCGGTTTGTCCGCCTTTTGTTCTAATCCTGTCACAGAGCGAAGTTCTCTGCTAACTGCTTCTTTGACTCCGAGCTACTCTACGAGCAACTACTCTTTCTCTTGCTTGACCTGCACTCTCTCCTCTTCGAACTTGGTGTGGAGGTCATCTTTATCCTATTGCGTAACTCAGTGTTTCCTTACCATTTCCTATTGTGCTTGCTTTAGGGCCACTGTAGTCTTTTCTTTCTCTTTTTTCGCTCAACGAAGGTGAGCTTCAGTCATGTCATCTATTCTGCGGAGTTGGGCATGCTCATCTCCCAACTCTGTTTCTTCTGATGGTAGGGGCGCAGTGGATACTGTGCGGCTGGATTGAAGGGCATGTTGTACCCCTCTGAGTTCTACCTCAATCCTATCATACATGGCTTCTTGTTTGGCTTCAGTGTTCTGCAAGAGGTCCTGTGAGGCATCTGATACAGCTGTGATGATGAAGTCGAAGTCATCGAGCGTGAGTACAGTCTGCAGCTTAGTCTTGGTGGCTTTGGATTTCTTTCGGGAAGWAGGTTTCGTGGGGGAAACCTTTCTTTTCTTGGAGGGACCAGTCTCATCAACAATATCCCTAGGTGGTGTTACTTCGCCTTGCTTCTACTGATCTTCTTTGCCATTGGTCTCTTCTCTATCTACTTTGTCATCACCTCCTCGGCYAGGAGACTCTGAAGCAGTTTCTTCTGATGCACTGCTCAGGTTTTGTACCTCTTCGGTMTTCTTCCTTCTATTGGTTCTAGCTATGTCGTGTTCTTTGTGAGTGGCCTCTGAGCTGCCAATTAGTTCTGGATCATACATTTCTATAGGGTCAGTAGGGAGAAGGAGCTCTATAGACCAATCCTTAKTTATCTCTTCGAGTTCCTCCTCTGTGAGCTTATAGTATGACTGAAGCTCTTCTTTATGCTCGTCTGCATGCACAGTGATATAAATAAAGTGTTTATCTACGCAGAACTTCATAAGAGGTCTGAACTAATGCAGGGTGTTTGAAAACATGCGAGGGACATCTACAATAGCCCTCTTTAGTTGGAGATAGTATGTGTGGAATACTGTGTTCGACTGCCAATGTTTTCCCATATCACTTGAGTACCAGAGCGCAGTGAACTTCACAGTGAGTGGCTCGAATGGCTCAATGTCCGAGAAGGTCGCACCTTCCAGCATCTCCCAAGAAGTAAACACTATCAGGATCAGGAGCCAGCTAAAATGGAACTCGTAATCCTGATCCTGAGCTTCACGGCAATCCAATTCTAGCTAGTTGACTAGGTACTTCACCCAGTTCATTTGGAGTCCTTTTACACATTTTCCAGTGAGGTCAACAATGAACCCTGTGACCTGCGTAGGTCAGTTCTTTCTCACCAACTTTCCTGCGATTAACTGGCAGGCCAGGCACACTGTGCCATTCTGGATGGAAGCTACCTTGTATCCTCGTGTCCCCTTTTCTACATCACCATATGTGTCTTTGATCCTCTGTGCCAATGCACGATCTGCAACCTTCCCTAGGTAGAATTCATGTGGGTCGGGTCCCTACATGCTCAATTCGATGATCCTATGGATCAACGTCGGATCGACTATGATGCATCTGTCTAGCCATAGATAGCTGCCATGATAACATGATAGAAGGATCTTAACATACGCGTTAACCTCCTGGTGCCTTCCAAAATGTGGAATCTTCATCACATTCAGGATGGTGGACTGCACGAGGTTCATAGTCCATGGTTAGGGGATTATTTTTGAGTTCTTCCCCTTTGTCCTAGTCAAATATCTGTGAGGAGAGAGCATATTGTGGTTCTTGTAGTCCCCTAGATTGAAGTCACTGAATTTCAATGTCACAATCTTATCCTGTTGTGTTCTAACTGCACGTATCCCCTTTAGAATTACGCAGTAACCAGGGTGTAATCAAAGTCCCTCGAGACACTGTCGAAACTCATCGCGCCAACCAAAGGAGGGATGTAGTCGGGCAGGATAGTCAGGATTAACTTCACATTTTCCAAGTCATCTCGATGCTTGGTTCTTTTCTTAGCTGCAGGTCAGGATGGTCCGAATCCATGAGTAGTTGACGGAGAGGCCTGCACTCCTCTTGTCGAGGAAGTTTGAATACCTACAGACATTACTTTTTCAGCCATTATATCGATGAGAACTTAATCAACCAAATTCTCTATGGTGTTGAGTTTGTCTGACATGCACGCTCAGATCGGATAACTCAGGTGGATGAATGAGTGCTCAAAGCAATAGAACAGGTGTCAATCTCAATAGACACAGTGTTGTAGCAATGATTTGGCTTGGATACAATTCGCAAAAGTTTTTTCGGTGCAATAGTCGATGCAATAAGTAGACAGTGATGTAACGGATCTCTCCAATGGACGAGAGGTCTTCATCAATGCGATTTTGTCCGTTGCGGTGCAGTCCTAACAGTTTGATGGCGATCTTTCTGGCCATAACTATTGTTCTAATCGTTTAGGACCCGTCGGTCTAACGGTCATAATTCCTTCAACGGATATATTGCTCCACCATGGTGAAGTTCCATGTTATGTTGTTCTGATATTCCGGTGAAGTTCCAATTTTTGCAAACCCTCCTTCTGCGAAGTTCCCTCTGGAACCTTCTGTAACTTTTCTACCTTTGCTCTCTTCTTACTGATATTTCTAGCCTTCTTTCGAGTGATCTGTGTCTCGGTATTCCTCTTCCCATTTTGATTCTTATCTCCTTTTGGCATAGTAACTTCGCGTTGTTGAGATTCTTTCATAGGGTTCAGGGGTAATACTTTTTCTCTATCTGGGGTAGGTGCTCTATTCTTCTGTGAGTCTTCTTGCGTTCTTTCAACTTCGATATCCAAGTTTCTTGTTTTGAACAACTTTGATCTATTCTCCTGTTCTTCAATCAAGTGTGTTATCGTCCTAGTCATGAAATCTTTTAATTCTTGCTTCTTTTGTTCTATGACTTCCTCTTCTTTTCTTCTGGTCTGATCCTTCTCAATCCAATTTTTTCCTAGTAATATAGCAAATGGGGTGTTTCTCTCAATAAATTTAACAACCTCAAAATCTTCCTCTGTCGAAGTTCCATGAGCACTCATAGATATATGGGTGAGTCTTCCACATAAGGTTATTAGCTTTCCTCTAAATAATCCTATTCCTCCCAATGAAGGAATCATAGCAGGCTTTCCTAAAATTTCCCAAGTTCTTTCTGTCATGATATTCACCTGTGTCTCTTCATCCAAAACACAGTCAATGTCGAAGTCTCCTAGTCTCGTTTCTATGCACTCTTTTTCTTTGAAGATCTCTGATAAGTTGATATGTTTGTGATCATTCAGGGTTTCTTTCATTTGTAGCAATACATTCTCTGAGTCTTTTTGGGGTTCTGTCATGGTCTCAGTGCTTTGTCCTTCCTCTTATGTCATTTTCATTCTTTCAACCTTCTCAATCATTATAGGGAAATCCAAAACTTCATGATCTATAGCTTTACAACAAAGACAACTAGGTCTTTTACCAGGGCAGTCATTAGCAAKATGTCTCGGCCTTCTGCAAATATAACAAAGGGTTAATCTTCTTTTTCTTTAAAATGATCYCCAGCCTTTCCTGTACTACGCACTAGGATCATAGTAGCTAACCTGTAAAAAATTCTTTCTAGGGTCCTGCATCCATTTGTTAGTCCAAACATTCTTTATATGCATAGGAATAACATATCTTTCACTATTCTTATCATATATACTCATATAAAATCTTCTTTCTTCTAGTTGTGCCCTAGTTTTCAAGCTAGGACAAATTTTATCAAACATACCTAGGTCCATACTTCTGAAACAAAAATTTCCACTTAACTTATCTTTTCAATCAAACTTTTCACTGTTCTTACCTTTATCAGAGCACAAACCTTTAAGATCTTACCTCTTTTCTTCAAATCTGACTTCTCTTTTTAGCAACGAGCTTCACAATTCAAGTAGAATAGTGCGCACTAGGGAAATATATCTATGCACAGAGCTTTCTCTTTCCTTCAGTTCCCAGCAATCACAGTTTCATGTCCTGACAATGGAACCATTTGTTGGCACAGGGGCAAACTCGGGTTTCAACGCTTCAACAACGCACCAACAAAACCCTAACTACCGACCCTTTCGGCAACACCTGCGAAGCAGATGAAGTCTCACCCGAGGTAGAGGTAGGGGTGGTTGCAGGAGTCAGATGTCTGCAACCTTAGCTGGGACACAGATATGTGATTGTAACACCTTAGTAGAGCACTTAGCAGTTATAGTTCATTAATATTCAGTCTTAGTTTACAGCATAGATAACCCTAACAACATATCAGCGTAGTATTCACACAGATCCAATATATTCAAGCACTAAGCATATCAACACAGATCATACATAGCATCTTATTCACATCATTAGGAACTAAGCTATCATATCAGATTCATATAACATACATCAATGCACTAAGCTATCATATCAGATTCATATAACATACATCAATGCACTAAGCATTAATCATATGAACAATGAAATGACCATAATGCACAAAGCAACCATAACACAGGATATACGTGGTTCACCCCCAGCCTGAGGCTATGTCCACCAAATCTTCTTCTCTTTTTATTGCCTTCTGTCAATCTTCTACATGCACAGATCCATGAGATCTTACTCTGCATAGGACAGGAGATCTGCGCGCACTTCGCTAGATCCTCCTTCCCTGAGTTACAACACAAAGCCTTTTCACAGTCTCTTACAATCACTTGCACTTAGCTCTGCAAGTCCTCGACATAGTATGCACAAAGCATTTACAATTTGTACTTATCACTTATCAAGGTACCAAAAACATCCTTATCCTTTTCCCCCCTGCTTACATCGCCTAGACTTCTATTTATACATTGCAAAAAGGGCCTAAACATGGGTAAACCCATGGGTCGACATCCCCATACCCGTTACATAGCCCAAAACCCAAAAATCCCTAAACAAGGGGCTGAGATCCCGCAATCACCACTTCAACTTGCGCTCCACCTTCGACATCCTATCGAAGTCCCAAAATAGGTCAATCATGACCAAGGATTCTCAAAACTTGGTCAAGGGCCAACAATAGTAATTAAATTGACCCCCCATTTGAGCACTCCATCCTGGAGCATAGAAGCTAGGATTAGTCCTAGATGAAAGAGGATTCCAAACTCCAACTGTAGGATTCTCTTAGGGAATATGACCTCCACCAAATGAGAAAGGAACACAAGGAGGTGTTGTGCCCCCAGACCCAAAACTAGGATTCATATAAGCCATCAAAACAGAGGATGAGAAGTACGACGTCATGTCAGGCATATCAAAAGAAAAAGGATTAGAGGCCGAAGGTGATCCAGGTGGATATTGGTGGCCACATACCTATTCCACTTGGACCCACACCATTATTTCTTTCAGTTTTTTAGTTTTCTTAATTATAGCAAAATTTACTATTTTTAGCAGTTTTTCGGTTCCTGAACTTTTGGAGCCATTTTGAGGCCCTAAATGATGTTTTTTTGGCATGAATGCTCCAGCAAATATGAGTTTGTTTCGAACTTGATATTTGTTGTCAGCAGTGTATTCCTCAGATAGATGTTTCTAATGATGTATCATGTGCATCAAACGGAGATAGTATGCCAAAGTTACGACCCCAGGAAATTGATGTACCAATTTACCCCAATAGGGCCCATATTCTGGTGTTTCATCTCCTAGGGTTAGGTTTTTGGATGATTAGGGTTTTACATTATTTCTCAATAATATATAGGCCTTTAAGCCTCATTGTAACACAGAGTTCATAGGCCACTATCTCTTCTCAAAGATAAGCTACCATCGCCCAAGCTATTTTATTTCGATTTTGTCTGTAAACATATTTCAGTCATTTGTTGTTAATGAAATGAAGTTTTACTTCCACAACATCTTTGTGTTTATGTGTATTTATGTATTTCATTGTGTTCTTGCATAAATCTGGACCAGTGGTATTAGAGCAGTCTACTCTTTCTCTATCCTTCTTTGCATGTCCCCAATGAGGTTGGGGTATAAGGAGTTAGGGCTCGATCTGGTTGAACCATTGCAATATCAGCCTTGCAAACCCCGATGGCCACCCATGGGGGAAGAAAAGAAAGATGAGAGAGCAAGATATCCTATCAAATTATTTCTCAAGGAGGCCCTCGAGAAACAAAGGAATGCGATGATGGACAACTTTGCCCAGATCCTTCAATGGCTGCCCACTGGCAACGCATCTACATCTAACAACCACTCTGAAGGCACTACTCCTTTTAAGATACAAGTAAACTTTAACATTACCATATTTGAGGGCCAAATAGATGCAGATGTCGTTGATAGATGGTTGAATATGTTAGAAGGATATTTCTCGGTTCATGACTTTTCCGACCGAGAAAGGATTATTTTTGCACTCCTTAAAGCCGCCCCCCATGTTAAGGACTGGTGGGAAACCTACTGGGAGAAACAAAGTGAGGGGGAACCCTCTATGTTCTTGATTGCACCCACTTGGAATTCTTTCCGAGCTGCCATCAAGGAAAAATATTATCTCGTGGGGAGCTATGAGGACAAATACATACAATGGACTACACTATGGCAGCAAAGGGACCAAGATGTGCATGAGCTGACGAATCTGTTCCATACCCTACGCACAAAGTTGGGTATCAAAGATTTGGAGAAACATTTGGTGTTAAATTACCACAGTTGTCTTCATAGATACATTCAGGAGGAAATGGAGTTCCTCGACATCCCTCGCTTGGTGTGGCATACCGATATGCTACCAAGATTGAGAAGAAGTTCAAACAAAAGAAGCGAGACTTTGGGTATGTGAATCAGAATCAAGGGAAAGGTACCCCCAAACCACCGAAAAAAGGACCAAGCCAAGGCGGGGTGGCCCAAGACAACCCACCAAAGCTGTAAGCAAAGAAAAACACCACGGAGCCAAAAAAGGACACGGGGAAGTGGTGTGAGTTCCATAAGATATCCACTCACAACACAAGTGAGTGTCGGGCCAAGCAGTCACTGGTAGTCGAGTTGAAGGCTTCTGAATCGGATGTAGGCTCTGACTTTGAATCAGAACCTGACAAGGGGAATGACAGGGGGAAGTAGATTATCGATGCAGATCCCAACACCACTATTGCCACCACAAAGATCCAGAAGAAGGAACCAGAATATCCAGAGGAGGCAGAGTGCCTCTTCCATTCCCAGATGTGGGTAAAGGGTTCCTTGTTGCAATTCATTGTCGACAGCAGGAGCCAGAAGAACCTCATCTCAATAGAGGTT
>SNQJ01S0003836.1:268189-283447 GCA_010110895.2 Picea sitchensis
CCTCCTGATGATCTATACCTGCAAATAAAACTGTGTACAATCCACTAGATTCAATCTAGCTCTGATACCATGTAGAATTCCTGTAGAAACCCCGATAGATCTAGAATTCTAGTTAAATTGAACACATACAATTTGTTGATATTCAAGAGATGAGAGAAAGTTTTTTCTCCATAAATCAGAGAATTATATTAATAAAAAATGAATATACATGAGAAACCAACCTGAAAAAGAAGAGAGGAGGTGAATATATAGAATTTCCAACATAGAAATTCTAGTAAAAAAAGCTAGAAAAAACTAAAATAGGTGTCATAGGCTAAGGGAGACCACATAGTTAGACCTAGACCACTAAAGACACATGTCACACACTCATTAATGCCCAAAAGATTCAAGTGGTGCACATTATCTCACTTAAGCTCACTTAACTGACAAGAGAAGCAGTTCCAACTCACTTAACTGACCCGAAATAGCAGTTACTAATAATAGTAAAGGCAAAAATCATTAATTAAGGAATAAATATCTCACTCAAAGAGGAGGTGTGCATTCCAAAATAATGGATGATTTTTTGCATGGGGGAGTTGGAATAAATCAAGAATAAATCAAGAATAAATCAAGAAAATCAAGAACCGTGAGTTGAGTCTTGATCTAAAAATAACAGTTTTCCCTAAAATCTAGGGATGAGGTGTCCTTCTTCTCTATGTGGCCAAATTAGGTGAAATAAAGTGTGATGGAACGCATTAACCGAGATCTAGGAGTCTAAGCTAGGTATAAACTAATGTAAGTTAGGGTTATGCTCCAACACTCTCAGTATAGTTAAGTGTGCTAACAATTGATATTAGAGAAAGGTTCCTTCAAGAAAAATCTAAGCATTGGAAGGTGAATCCTTATAGCACACATGGATTGGATTCCAGCTCATTCATTCGATGGAGAAAACTACTCAATATGGAATATAAGAATGAATACATATCTATAGGCATTGGGATATGAGGTCTGGCAATAATTTTTCACCGATTACAGACCCTCAAAAAATCCACAAATAGATGCAATTGCAAAGGAGGCATGTGAAAACAATACAATGACCATGAATTCCATCTTAAGTGGCTTAGGGGATTCTGAAAAATCCAAAGTGGGATAGTGTACATCAACTAAAGAGCTTTGGGACAAGCTACAAGATATTTACACAAAGAAAAGAGCCTTAGAAATGTTAAAATGGACAAGGACAAAAGAATGCAAAACAAACGACAACATAGATAGTGAATGAGATGCTGAAGAAGCCAACATTCCCAGGAATCCCAAGAGAGGATCATGCAAATACAAAAGTGAGTCTTTTTACTTTAATTGCTAATAAGTAGGACACTTTGCAACTAAATTCCCTTATTTAAAGATTGGAAAGAGTAATGAAAAGGATGGTTCCAAACTTAGAAATGATAAGCCTGAGAAGAAAGGAAAGTGCTACGAATAGAAGAATATATTAGGCCCTTCATTTTGGAAAAGTCAAGRTTTTGGTAATGTGTCGCAGGCCAGCTGGAAGCTTAAAAGCAACRGAAACAATCAAAAGCATTTCAGGCCAACTTGATGTCTAAAATCATTGGAAAAGCTAAAAAACATCKCTTGCTAGCTGAAATATGGTGGAAATGCAATACTGAGAATGGATCAAAGGAATACCAAGAATGGCCAAACGCGAATTTGATTTAGTCAAGCAACTTTATCAAAGGCAAAAAAGCATAAATAAAAGGGAAATGTAAAGTGAAGGGGCTAATGATCTAATGATACTATTTCGATTGTAGAGTGTCGCTTGCTATTATTCTTAGTGTTGGGTTGGGATTTGTATTGATATTAAGGTTGTGGAGAGTCTTGAGTCTGTAATGGGTTGTTAGGGACTAGATATTGCTATGAGAGATGAACTGTAGGAGACACATGCATTTTGAATGGTGATCTATCAAATTTGTATTGAATGAGGTTTTTGATACTACTGATGCTAATACAATGGCGTGAATTGGGGGCCTTAATTTTTTTTTTCATGCTTATTTGTCATATTATGAATGGAAGTATAGGTTTTTTGCGTACTTGCTTATTCCTTCTCTTTTCTAGTGATATTTGAATAATAATGAAACTTAATCTTAATGGTAAAGTTATGGATCTAAGTAATCTAGGAATAGATCTGATGGTGAATTTTCTATAACTCCTTTCATCATACAAGTCTCAATTGCCCTTTGGGTGAGACCTCCTTCCCTTGTAGAAGGTTGAATATGCCAACATACCTAGACTAAAATGGTGACTTTTTGTTGGTAACTCCCGAGAACCCTGGTCTTGATTTTTTACCAACAAATGGTTTTATTGTCGGTATCGAGCTTTAGAAGGAGTTTTTATAGGATGCCTCATCGGATATACAAGTTTTAGATTGAAAATTGGTGGGAAAGGAAGTATGATGCGTTCATATGACAAGAGGTCGAGTTGTGACACAAGAACTTTAGGGTTGTAAAGGATAATTTTTTCTATTCAGATCATGCTAGTGACTAATATGAGATCTTCTAGATAAAGTTCTTGGAAGAGTTGTTTTAGTGGTTATATCAGCTACAAGAAACCCCAGAACACAAAGATCGGGTCAAAAAGAGATATAACTAGACTGTTGAGGGTTTAACAACTCTTCATCGGTTATATCATCAGATCTCTGGCATTGTGTACTTCTAGGTGCATACTACATTGGAGGGTTATATCATTGAGTTCAATGCAGAGAATCGTCAAGACTTTTCCTAGGCCAAAGTTGTGTTCAGAGAAGGGGCCAAAGGAAGACTGTTGTGGGAAATCCCTCTATGGATCAAGGTTTATTAGTGGAAGAATGAATGTTTCCTATTCATTTAGTTGATATGGCAGTGTAAAACCTTGCACTCGGGGGAAGGTGATTTATGGGAGGGTTCATGATTTGAGTGGCAAGAGTCTCCTTGAGGCATGGGGGGTCGTCAAGAGAAGAGTGTACAAGATGAACAAGCTCTGAGGAGGGTTTCTACTGCTAAAAAGAGGTGGTAGAAACATATGATAATAGTGATGAAGAGACTTGATCAATCATAGAAGGAGATCGATTTTTATGGTAATCATAGAAGAGAGTTATAAGAGTTGTGGAAGTTGCAGAGATGAGGAATATTGGCCAGTCAGTGGTTGAAAGAGAGAGTTTGTACAAGAGGTGAAGGTTTTGGAGGAAACATACAAGAGGAAGGATACTCAGAAGAGAAGGAAAAAAGAGAGAGGGTAGATGCCACCACTAATGAGGAACATTCAACTTGGGCCTCATACAGAGTTGCAGAAGAAACTTAACCTGTTACTCCAAAAGACATTGGTGTACATCAAGAAGAGAATACAACGTTGTATGAGAATGAGACCCCTCAAATCAAAGAGATCCATTTAGGAGGAAAATGATCTAGCCCTGGATAACCTATTCTCCCAGTGCCATCTACAAATCTGGTAATTTCTTCAATAATATTTCTACAATTCTTGTTATTCCTAGTTTTGTGAATTATGCAAGTGTATTGAGTAGTAGTAGTTGTGGAAGTGTGGCAAGTTCTATTATTATATCACAACCAAAACCAAGTGGATTTATTTTAATAGGGTTTATAATTTTAGTTATGGGAACACAAACCGCGTGATCCCTTGCCCAATACCTTGAGTTTTTGGGAAAGGGAAAGGAAGATGTTGAGCAACACTAGTTTCTATGTGAAGCCATTTGGAGGTCTAGAGGGACTCTAGAGGTGAATAAATTGGTTGAATTTTAGACTACTTTGAGAGGTTGAGCTCTAAAATGGTGCATGAATACTATTGAGCTAGGGATTCAAGGTCAATATTTCACTCTGGTTCAAGTAAGACATAGGTTTATCGCAAAGATCTAGTTACCAAAGTCAGAGAAACAAGCCATCTCTAAGTTATAGGAGATAAAGAAAAGAGATGGGGAGTCTGCAAGGGAGCACAATCAAAGATTTAAAGATGTGATAGGAATGTTGGCAAACCCTATTCATGATAATCATCAGAGGGAATGGTTTATTCAGGGGTTTCTACCTTTTACTCGTATCCCTTTGACACAACAAAGAATAAATTATCTAGGAGAAGCATTGGAGCAAGCCATGAATATTGAAGCTATGGAAGGATATCCAGGAATCTTGAGGGTTATGAGGCCACCTGATGATGCTAATATTATGCAACTGCAAGGTTAGATATCTGCATTAATTGAGAAAATCCAAGAGTTGAACCTTCCTAAGGCAGGTCGACCACAAGTATCATGTACAAGATATTATATAGAAGATCATACGAGGACCGAATGTCTAATATTGAGAGGAATAGGGCCCTCTATTACTCCACTGATGCCTCCTCCATTTTGGCTAGTGGGAGGAGTTGCACAAGTTGTTGATGAAACATCATTTCATGGGCCTGTTCAATATCATGCCTTTCTGAATACTCAAGGAGGTAAAGCTAATGAATATGGTGAGATTTATAGAAGTCACAAGCATTCTCCATGACATCTCCCATTTTGCAGAAATATACACCTGCTCCGAATACAATGTACTACAAATTTTGTGGTTCTCCTTCTCATACCACCAATCAATGCCACACTCTAGATGCACTTCCAGACAGGTTGGACCAATCTGCATTTAGAGTCAATGAAGGACCTCAAGGATTTGGAGGAGATCGCAGAGGCAGAGGAGGATACAGAGGTGGTCGAACTGGTGAAAGAGGACTAGTTCGCTGCTACAATTTCAATGAACAAGAGTATATTGCGAGAGATTGTCCACTTCCAAGAAGACCCTGGTGTGCACACTACAGGAATAACTCTCACTCCACTGAAGATTGTCTTGATCTGATAGATAAGTGGGAAGATCGTGTCAGGCAAAGGGGATCCAATATGATAAATTATGAACCCAAAAGGGTAGCCGAGGGAAGATGGTCTAATATTAATATTTTCACTAGAGGAAGAGCGAGGACTGGGGATGATATATATAGTGCTCATTAGAACAAGATTTAGAAGGTTGTGCCAGGAAATACCAATTATGACCTTGTGCAACAAAAGGAATTCTTCAAGATTGCAGTAGAGATGTTCAACATGGGAAGTTTATTAAATTCCATCTTATGTTTGGGCTCATCACTTCTTCCATTCTCTGGGAACAATTCCAAAATATTGGTATGTGCATGAGGCGACTAGAAGAAAAAATGTATGCTGGAAGATACTACAAGGTCAGTTATGTCATTGATACATCATCATCATCATCAAAATGGGTCCACATGGAAATCCTAGGTCCACATGGGTCAACATATAAACCCCAACATCACTTCTTAAACATGCATACAAAGCTGCTCAGAACTGTACCTCAAATATGCAAACTTGTAAGATTCAGCACAAGCTCAATTTTCCGTTTCTGATTTTAAAACTCGGACCTTAGATATTAGGATATGTTATCCTTTTGATGCAACAAGTGGAATTCAATTTGGACCTACCAAGCTTCATATATAACTATTTTATCTCGAACACATGTTTGGGACTAGTTTCTGGACTAGTCATACACCCTAACTTCCAACAAGTATAACTATGTACATGTAATGAATCAAGGTCTGAAACTTGTACCCAAACTTCTTCGATATATTCTCTAAAATTTATCCAAGTTTCTCTCATTTACGCGTCCCTGAAAAAAATAGTTATAGAGAAAATGGAAAACCTTGCTGAATTTTGGTCTATTATGGAGAGCGAACTTGCACAACATTCCACACACTCAATATTTGATATCTGATTCTAAAACTAGAAAAAAACATACTACATACTACACTGTTTCCAATACAATTGGTCTCACTTAATTTGGATCCTCTATGAATAAGTTATAAATGTTTTACCTGGAACACTTGTTTGAGACTAGTTACAGGTCTATTCAAAATCCCTATCTTCCACAGAGTGTATCTCCAAAAGTAGAATGACCTAGAAGCTAAAATCTGTACAACGAGTACCTTGATATGTATTCTAAACATTCTACAAATTTATCTATATGATTTATTCTAGAAACAAATTTATAGGGAAAATTCCAAGATGACCTTCAAAGAAAAAACCTTATAACAAATCATCACAAGACTTTTTCTTCCCTTGGAATTTATCCCTTATTCACTTCATCTTCCCTCTAAAATTCGGTGCCAAACTTGTGCTAAGAGATCACAATATTGAATGATGAAAATGAGAGGTTCTTAATGCGTATTTATATCCTTCCAAGTGCTTCCTTTACTTAACTTCAGGGCCGACCTATAACTTCTTGTTTGCAACACTTTTTAGGGGAAAATTCACATGATCATCCTTTAAGAGGGCATACATCTTCAACCGTGAGGAACCACGTGGTGTGACTTCTACCATTGGAAAAAAATTGATGAGGGATATCAATCCATGGAGGTTTTGCATGCATTTTCAATGTCCTTCATACTCTTTTTCTTCAATCAAATGCACGATTTATTCACCATTCATTTGAGATTCCTTTCCTCTCTTTCAAGGCTTCTTGTCCATTGTTATCTCCTATTGTAATCCACTAACGTATATTAAAAGTGTTCATGTCAAATCTCCTTCAAGGTTGTTCAAGTAGCCACATCTTCATTCCTAATAGGGGCTTTGAGGAGATGACTTTTCCTTCTCTTCTTTGCTGCTTCCAAGGATGATGTGTTTTGTTTCATTATGTTGTCATTGATGTCAAAGGATTGATGTCAAAGAGTTGATGTCTTGTCATAGTATCATTGATGTATTGATTGATGGCCTATGTTTTCATAGATGTAATTGATGTTAAAGGATTGATGTAATAGATGTCAAGTGGTGTCATAGTGATGTATTGTCATGGATTGATGTATAGACAGGATGATGTAAAGGTTGGTCATTGTTGTATTGTAATGGATGATAAGAAGTATCAAATGGATGAACTCCAAAGTGGTCCCCTTGTGGTGAAATTCCTTACGGGAAGATGCTTCATGAAGTCCAAATGGTTAAGTGGTTGAGTCATCCTATATCTATGGTTAAGGAACCCAAGGATTGATTATGGAATATCGTAATGAAGATAAATGAATTTTTAAGTGATATTATTCTATATGGATAGTGCTCATCATTCCATT
Organism: Picea sitchensis; assembly: GCA_010110895.2. Lineage (NCBI taxonomy): Eukaryota > Viridiplantae > Streptophyta > Pinopsida > Pinales > Pinaceae > Picea > Picea sitchensis. Next base: position 275,300 of record SNQJ01S0003836.1, read on the forward strand.
TCCGGTGATATGTGGAATGTCACCTAACTTCTCATGGTTAGAGAACCCTCATGTGTTGTCTAGAACCCCCTAGAAGGTCAAAGAAGTCAAAGAAGATCCTAGAAGAAAGTTGACTAGTCAAAGTGGTTAATCATGGGTTAAGTGGTTGAAACAAGAAAACAATTAAAAATAAATTAGTTGCAACTAGAAGTGGAGAAATTACTATTTGTAGCAAAGTGGGTTAGAAGTGGACAAAGTGGTTAGAAGTGGGTTAGCCCCAAAATAAGGAAGTTGGTTAGAGTTGGTTAGATGAGGAACCTACTTGGAGAAGTATAAATAAGAGAGAAATGGTCTCTTATGTGTGTATATCTTGAGCATATTGAAGATATATTCTTGGTGAAAGATTCATTGCAGGTACTCATGGACGCATTAGAAGTTACATAAGTCTAAGGTATTGATGATGAAATTTTTGGAGTTTCAGAAATACTGAAAAACCCTAGTTTCTGATATGTATACAGGATACCAATATAATAATGTGCTAACATACATGGGCTAGAAGTATAATAGGGTGCACACATACATGGGTTGGTAGTATAATAGGACATGTACATGAGGGAAAAACATAAAATCTTGAGCAAGTGCTGGTGCCAGGTTCTCGAAGTTTGAAGCAAGTTCCTAGAGCAATGGTCTATTGGTTCATATATGCTATAAAAGAAATGGTATGGTTATATGTTGTCTTCATGCTTAGATTTTCTCATGGTATGGTGAATGCTTGAGGAATTCTTTGTATGGTTGTATTGATGTTTGGATATGGTAGCTGCTTGGTTAAGTAGTTCAATTCAGTTTTGATTGAGAGATGTCCATGATCTGTAATTGTGTATGCATGAGGGGCATGCATAGGTTGTCGGATGACATAGATATGTTTGTGATTTGTTATGGCACATATTGAGTAGTGAAAAGCATATCACAGTGACAAATCACAAGTGCAAGTGACAAAGGAAGAAAGGGTCTTAAGGGCTAGAAGTTTCAGAAACCCTAGTTTCTGAAGGTGTACATAGGCTAACAGTGGGTCAGGGCTCATACATAATCATGTTGCAGTATAGAAAAGTCACATACATACACAAGTTGCAGTATAAATAGGTCGCGTACCTGTTGATAGATTGGATTTTGTCTACAAGATGAGTCTTGTACTTGAGGATTGAATTCCTCTTCTCAGTTGGTGCTGAGATTTGCAGGCTGAGTCTTGCATTGAGAGTTGGTGCTCTTGTGGAGTTGTTTCTCTATTCAGTTGTTGCTGAAAACCCCCCAAGGATTGTGGTCCATAATATAAAAGAAACTTATACATATATCTTGTGTTCCTTGTGTTCCTTGTGGTGATGGATTATTGATGATATTTGTTGCTGATATATGTTTACATACAACTTTTTATAAATGAAAGTGATGAATGATGAGTAAATGGTGATTGCTAACTAATATGTTTTTTTAAAGAAGTAAAAATAGCCCTACACTGATTCACCCCCCCCCTCTCAATGTGGTCGGTGTGTCCAACATGTTCTTCATGTTGATTACCAACGACCGACTTTGACATCAATGACAACACCATTCAACAATCTCCCCCTTTTTCATTGATGGAAACACTCATACTCCCCCTGTGATGATGCTCCTGATCTTTCTCTCCCTGTTTTCAGATTTCTGTGGTGAGGGTTTTCAAATTCATTAGCCGGAGAATCCACAGTTAGTGTCATTTTGTCATCGACGTTTCGAATCCAGAATGGGATTCATCATCGTTTGGAATCAATTGCAAAGGGTAACCCCCATTGACAGTATAAATCCCCTTGACAATTTCTCTCCCCTTTTCTTGTTGTGCCTCTTACAACTTTCCTTCCTGTGACTGTGTTAGTTCCACCTATCAATATGCTTCTCTACTGAGTCATATGATTTACTGATCATTCCTCTTGACAACAATGACAATGAGTCCTTCTACCTTTCTGCAATTCCTCCTAAGCTCATGCTTTCATCCACTGTCATGAATATTCTTTGATTCATGTCAAGTATTGTCTTCTAGACCTGCCAAATATACCATGAGTTCATATTTGTCCATATGTCACAAAACTGTCCATGACTATACTACTCTACTTTACATAATGTTGACTAATCTTCCACTTCATTTTTATGAGAGATTCTTCAGATCTGCTACAACTAATCACTACATATTCCTGCTTCTCAAGCTGAATCAAATATTTCCACTAGTTTTCTCTATCTTCAAATAAAACTCTATGGGTCTGCAACAAGAACACTAGGTCGTCAAAAACATTCTCGAATGTGCTCAAACCAATGAATATATATCTACTTGAATATATACTTGAAATCCTCTAGTCATAAGTCAATGATATTCCTTTTGTATTCCAGCTAACCCCTTCATATCTGCAAGGAGATGTGTTCTAAACTGCACCTTGAAGTAATCAACCAATATGTCACGAGACATTTTGCAAGTATTCCATGAAATCACTGTGAATTTTCCTTCCCAAAACACTTTAGATTGTCCGAAAGATAGTTCTCTAATATGTAATAACTACTACTTAGACTCCCCCTCTTCAACATTCACATTACTGGGAGTCTCCAAGCCAGATTTCTTAGAACAATGTATGAAGCTACTCTACTGCAAGATTATCATTCTTAATTCTGACATCTTCCTCTTTGCATGAATATTCGTCATGATTTCACAACTCTGCAATTCCTGTGAGTATGATCTCTAGGAGTTCTTCATTCACTTCTTCTTCTTGTTTTTTCTTTCTTCTCCAAACCTTCTTGTATATGATATCGATGTTTTCATTCAAGGAAGACTCCATCATGCTTCTACAATTGCGAGATATGTGTCCATAGTTGTGACATTTGTGACATTCAATATTGTAGGGATTCGTATAAATGCCTCTTGCTTGAACATTTATTCTATATGCTCTTCTTTCTATAGATTTATGTCCAAAGTTATTGCAAATAAAATAGTAACCAGGAAATAAACTTTGATACCTATGGGTAGAAGGTTTTCTTCGAGATACACCTCTTCTTAATTCATTCTTCTTTGAATCATGTTGACCACGATCCCTTCCTTTGTAATATTTGCCTTGATAGGAATGTGTAAGTGTGTCTACATAATTCTTAGCCTTCTCTTCATTCTTCCTTTCTGACAACCTGGAACACTTCTCTTCAACTTTCTTTACTAGCGTTTTGGAGCTTCCTATTTCTTCAGTGATCTTGTTGAAATTGACATGTGCATCTTCTTTGCATGAAGCCTCATCAATGTATCCAAGACCCATCTTATCGAATGGTGATCTCTGGCAGCTGAAAATGTCTTATAATACTTGACAACTCTTCATGTCTTCGTTGAGATTGACAACTTCAACCCTCAATGAGATGAATTCTTCTTCAATCTTCTCACAATATTCTTCTTTCTTCATAATCTGGATCATCATTTCTTCTTCCTTCTCTTTGCTTCTTCAAGTTGGGTTTTCAAGGATATTATTTCTTCTTCAAATCTTCTTTCTTGTTGATTAAATTCTGCTTCAAGCTTGTTTAAGTCCTCATATCTTTCCTTAATATGACTTGTAAAAATATCTTCTCTATTTTATGCTTCCTTTAGCTTGATTATTAAGTGAGCAACTTCTTCTTCTTCCTTTTCAAGTTCTTTTCTCTATATTTCTAGGGCACACAAGAATTCTACTTCATGATCTACCATACCATCATCGATTTCTTCTTTTGGATCTATCTGACTTGATGAGCTTCTTTCTTCTCGTTCTATCTCAACATCTTCTTTATCTTGATCAAAATTCTCTGGCTCTGTGACTGTAAGAAGAGATTCCTTAGAGTAAAGATTATGCAACTTATCCCAAATATCTTTGGTTGATGATAATTTTCTCACTTTGACTTTTACCGAATCATATAATATATCTAGGATGACATCCATTGTTATTTTTTTATTCCTTTTTAATTCCTTCTTGGTTGCAGTCTTCAGATGTTTCTTTGGAGTGGTGTATCCTAAAACAACTGATTTCCAAATGTCAAACCCATGTGCCTGTAAAAATACTCTCATTCTTGTGATCCATATCTCATAGTTCTAACCATCAAACATTGTTGTTCCATTTTTAGTGCAATCCATCATCTACCTTCTAATGGTTAGACTGTTTCTAACGGAACATTTCTCTAATACCAATTGTTGGAATATTCACCAATACTGAGAGGGGGGGTGAATCAGTATTGGGCACTTTTTACCATTTTTAATCACAACATGTAAACATTAACTTATCAACAATTCCATTCAACAATGCATAACATCAAACACAATACACAAGAGATTTTTACGTGGAAACCAAAACGAGAGAAAACCACAGAAATATTTTAACATATATCTTGAAGATTACATCCACATGAAGCACCAACTTCCAATATTTACTAGCAATAACTGGAAGGAGTCACCAACCCCCTGATTTACATGCATAAACCTGAAGGAAGCTCCAACTCCCTGATTTACCAACACCAATTGCAAAGAGGCACCAACCCCTTGGATTTATGAGTACCAAATCAAAGGAAGTTGCAACTCCCCTGCAAGCACCAACCTATTATATAAATACACCAATATTCCCGTGCACCACCCAACCATTGTTGTTTCTTAGGTACCAACCTGGAGGAGACCTCGATCTCTTGCCTTGCACCACCCTTCCACCCTTAAATACATAAGATAATCGACCTGTCATTGTCATTGTCATTGATACATCATCATCAAACTGGGTGCACATAGAAATCCTAGGTTCACATGGGTCCACATATAAACCCCAACATCACTTGTTAAATATGCATACAAAGTTGCTCATAATTGTACCTCAAATATGAAAACTTGTAGATTCACCACAAGCTCAATTTTCCATTTGTGATTCTAAAACTTGGCCCTCGGATATTAGGATATGTTATCCTTATGATTCAACAAGTGGAATTAAATTTGGACCTACCAAGCTTCAAATATAATTATTATATCTCGAACACATGTTTGGGACTAGTTTCTAGATTAGTCACAAATCATAACTTCCAACAAGTATAACTTCATACATGTAATGAATTAAGGTCTGAAACTTGTACCCAAACTTCTTCGATATCTTCTCTGAAATTTCTCCAAGTTTTTCTCCTTGACTTGTCCTCGAAAAAGAGTTATAGTGAAAATGGAAAACCTTGTTGAATTTTGGTCTATTTTCGAGAGTGAACTTGTACACCATTCCACATGTTCAATATTTGATATTTGATTCTGACACTCGTAAAACAAATACTACATATTGTACTCTTTCCAATAAAATTGGTGTCACTTAATTTGGATCCTCTATTAAGAAGTTATGATTGTTTTACATGGAACACTTGTTTGAGACTAGTTGTAGGACTATTCAAAATCCCTATCTTCCACATAGTGTATCTCCAAACGTAAAATGACCTAGAAGATGAAATTATTACCACATGTACCTTGATATGTCTTCTCAACATCCTCCAAGTTTTGTTATCTGATTCATTCTATAAAAAATGTTATAGCGAAAGTTACAAGATGACCTTCAAAGAACATACCTTAGAACAAATCATCAGAAGACCTCATCTTCCCTTGGAATTTCTCCCTTCTTCACTTCATCTTCCGTCTGAAACTTGTTGCCAACCTCGTGCTAAGATATCAAAAGATTGAATGATGAAAATGAGAGGTTCTTAATGTGTATTTATACCCTTCCAAGCGCTTCCTTTGCTTAACTTTAGGTCCAACCTATAACTTATTGTTTGCAACAATTTTTAGGGGAAAATTCACATGATCATCCTTTAAGAGGGCATAACTCCTCAACCGTGAGGAACCACGTGGTGTGCCACCTACCATTGGAAATGTATTTATGAGGGCTATAAATCCATGGATTTTTTGCATGAATTTTCAATGTCCTTCATATTCGTTTTCTTCAATAAACCGTGGGGCTTCTTCACCATTCATTCGGGCTTCCTTTCCTCTCTTTCGAGGCTTCTTGTCCATTGGTGTCTCCTATTTTAATCAAGTGAAATATATGAAAAGTATTCATTTAAAATCTCCTTCAAGGCTCTTCAAGTAGCCACATCTTCATTCCTAATAGGGGCTTTGAGGAGATGACTTTTCCTTCTCTTATTTTCCGCTTCCAAGGAGGATGCGTTCTTCATGCTGATTGCCAATGACTGACTTTGACATCAATGAATGTTGATATTTTGATGTAAATACGAAAGATATTATTTTGTATTTGTATTGGTAAAACCTTGAGAAGGTTATTGTAATCTTATTGTATAAATCATCTCAAAATATTTTTTTATTTTATTGTTTCCGTATTGTAAAAGTCAAAACGACCCCTCTTAGAGTTGCATCTTTTTGGGAGTCAAGTTATGTGTATAAATAGAGGTTGAGTTCTTCTCATTCGTACACACACAAAACTCACCTTCTCTTTTGTATTTGGAGCATAGCAAATGAGGTCTAGCGCAGGAGGTCTTGGTTGTATATTTTAACCTTGTACAATATTTTATTGCAGACAAATTTTCAATAAAAGAACAGAAAAGATACAATGGAAAATACACACATTACACAGATATTTTTCCCTTGGAAACCCAAACATGGAAAACCAACATATTTTGTATTCATTCATAGTGATACATTGGTTACAATACAATATACATATAGGAGCCATCGACATCCAAAACCCTAACCCAATGACCTGGATTAGTCGACAACCCTAATTCCTTAACTAAAAATAGAAAACCATTGGCAAAAAGCATGTGATGAAAAATTGCCCAACAATGGACATGAAATCGAGGCGACACAAAAAAAAGGAAAAAATGTGACACATTTCCTGAGGAAAAAAAATTCTCGAGGGTGCTGCCCCCGAAACCCCGCCTAGGGGGGATATCGCACCCAGTGCAATGTAGAAAACACTAGAACTAGTCATGCAAAGAATATAACACATACCCAAAATTTTCCCACTTGTTGTTTTCTTTGCATACAGGGGGTTACATGGTTACATAGTCAATAATGCAGGGCATCAATTCCCATGGATCCTCTACACCAATAGAAATTTTCAGTGGTCACAAATTTTGTTAATGAATCTTCAACATTCTTCAAAGTGTCCACCTTCATCATGACACTTCCTTTTCTTCAACCATGTCTCTCAAAAAGTGATATTGAATATGTTAGCACTCTGTAATTTTCCCAAGGCTGTGGAGGCAGTCACAGAGGCAACATCAAAACCACTTCGAGTGAGGGATCTAGCCCTCCGAGACTCAGAGAGGGATCTCTCTGTCAAATTTAGATTTGTTTGAAATAGGATATTAGGCTAGTTATGCAGAACAAGGTTTGTTTTTTATTTGAGGTGTTTGGCTGAATTATTGCTTTCGAATCCCATTGGGCTATGGGGTCTGTGTCAAAATTTAAGGTCAGATAAACAACTTTTAAAGGGCTTCTTCACAGGGCAAGATAGCCAAGATACTGGATCGATTAAGATAAAATGTGATGGAAAGATAGAACAGGTGAGAGGTTCATTTAAGTAAAGAAGCATTCAAGATTTTCTTTAACTCAAAATCAGAAGAATAACATGCAGACTGATAAAAGGCTAGATACAGAGTACACGAGGAAAATTCTGTTCTTTAACTTCCTTTTAACAGTTGGAATTAGAAAACAAGGTGATAACAGAGTAAGAAAACATCAACATAGCAAGAAAAACATCACCAATGTCTAGACGCAAGAATCCCGTGGATCAATTCCTTTGTATTACTGGTGGATCTTACAACTAGGCTTACAACCATCCGTAGCTTTAGCAAGAGTAGGAGATAAAGCAGGAGGTTTATGTCTCACTAGGACTTCTACAGGTGCATCTGGGATGTGCACAGGTGTATGAGTATGTACATAATATACAATTGGGGATCTGATCTCTTGAGGCTCATCAATCAATAGGTGGTCAATGTAATCTTCAACAATATACTTTTGATCAGGCTTAGAATAAGACAAAACATAATTGTAGATAAAACCAAAGATGTCTTGAATGCAATTTGAGCTTGAGTAACTGGTATTTCTAGACTGCTTGACCATGCTTTAGGTTCTTCCTCCAGTGGAGTCTTTGAATTGGAATTGATTTTGAGATTGGAGTC
>SNQJ01S0003837.1:486-63923 GCA_010110895.2 Picea sitchensis
TTCCAGCACCAATTGGATGGAAGCACCAACTTCCAGTTACACAGGCACCAACTTGTATAACAGAGAACAACCGTTCTCCCTTGCACCACTCTACCACCCTGGTTTCTCTGGCTGCAACCAGATGGAAGCTACAACTCCCTATGTTTAAGCACCCACTTGAACCTCTGAGGACAACAGTCCTCCCTTGCACCTCCCTACCACCCTGAAATATAAATATTTGCTACTGAAACTTATTACAGTGATATAATGTTCATCAATGGCTTACCAGTCTCATCACTGTTCTGCTACGATGCTTTGCTCTCTTGCATCAGTGTCTCTCTGTCTGCATCTTCTTGCACTTTCTGATCTTCTGCTCTTCTTTACAAGTGCACCTCAACCTTATTTTACTGTCTCAGCTATGCATCTCTATTCTTTTCTTCTGCTACGCTTTATGCTATGTTTCTTCTTTTGATTCTTTGAATTACACCTCTTCTGTGTATTTCAACTCCTGCCCACAGCATGCCATTTCCCCATGTGTGATTCCTCTCTATAGCAGCCCACTACTCTTATTTGTTCTGCATCCTTATATTCTTTGTGCACCTTGTGAATTACCTATCCACAATCCTTCTGCATGCTCTTCATGTCAAGTGCTCTACCTAATCATCATTGCAACTCTTATCTTCTCTAGCTATTCAACCCATGTGTCCATCATCACTGGGTGTTATGCTGAGATTTCTTAGCATGTATAGTAGTCGAGACTCTTTGTCTTCACTGTCACAGTCGAGCTCATCCTCTCTATTGTAGTTATAGGCTTCAATGCTCATCCATCTGTCAATTTCCTCTATGGAAATTTTTCATTCCACTGGCAGATTCCTTGAGACTCTTCAACTCCTCTGGCATCACATAGAAGTCTCTTCGAGTCCTCTAGCAGAAACCATCAATGGTTTCTAGCAGTTACACTGTGAACCTCCAAAGACTTCTTCAGCTACTGAATCGCCACTGATCAATTAACTATGAAGAGCAATAATATCGCTTCGATCATATTCCCGAATAACCTACACTGTTGGATCATATATGATGGGTCTCGCACTTATTTCACCATTTCACAATTCATCCTTTCGGCATTCCGGCATTCGGCTTTTCGACATCCCTGTGGTGAGGCATCTCGACTCTCCAAGTCACGATCTACGAAATGGATATTAGCTTTGTGCTACCTCCTCCCTTGATCCTTCGTCGATGTGACCATGGTTTATGACCAAGGGCCAATTCTGAACATGTATTTCACATTTCGCATTTCAGGGATTCTGTGATGAGTCATCTCGACTCTCCATGTCCCAAACTCTGAAATGGAGCTTGTCTCTTCGATCTCTTCTCTACATCTCTTCGACAATGTGACCACCAGAGGTGGCCATAGACTTATTTGAAAATGCATTTTGGCATTTTCATCATTTTGGCATTCATGTTGCAAAGTGTTTCGACACTCCAAATCTCGGTATCCGAAACCAACACCAAAAGGTGTTTTTCTCATTTCAGCATTTTGACATTCCGACATTCCTTGTGATGAAGTGTTTTGACGCTCCATCTCTCAGTATTTGAAATCTACATAAAAAGGTGTTTCGGCATTTTGCATTTCACGACTTTGGGACTCTTGTGATGAAGAGTCTCGACTCTTTACTCCTCCAACTCCCAGTATCTGAAACTCCGGTTGATGTGCCTGTTTCAGGATTTTCGGCATTTCGCATTTTGGCACTTCGAGACTCCTGTGTTGAAGAGTCTTGACTCTTGACTCCTCCAACTCTTGGTATCTAAAAATCTGGTTGATGTTCCTATTTCAGGATTTCGAGGTTTCGCATTTCACGATTGCGGGACTCCTGATGATGAAGAGTCTCGACTCTTCCAACTCCTGGTATCTGAAACTATCCTTCTGTTTTTAGGATTTCGGTGTTTCGCATTTCACGATTCTGGGACTCCTGATGATGAAGAGTCTTGACTCTTCCAACTCCCGGTATCCTAAATTGTCCTCCTTCCTTCGGGATTTCGTAACCCCACTTCACCTTGCTCTTTAAAGAACATGCAGGTTGTCCTGGATCCAACTTCGATCGAACCTCGAGCTCAGATCTGACGTTCATCAGGAATTCTCAATGGGATCCAAAGAGCATTGTCGCTTCTCCTCTCGAGCTTCTGTTGTCCCTGTTTTGTCATCGCTGCATACTCTGATCTTGCCATCAATGACAAGCACACCTATCTGTAAACATGCCAACAGAAGGACAACTCACCTAGCATGGACATTTCAAATTATTTATGCATGTCCTTTGAAAACCTTTGACTTAGATCATTAGTTTTCTTCCAAAGATAATATCATCTACATAGACCACAATGAAAATCATATTTCCATCTTCTTCTTTGATGTAAATGTTACTTTCTACAATTCCTCTCTTGGAACCTTGTTGATATAGGTACTTATCAAGCCTTAAGTACTAACATCTATGTGCTTGATTTAGACCATAGAGAGATTTCTTCAATTTTCACACATGATATTGATTTTATGGCAGTTGAAATCCCTCAGGCTGCTCAATGAATACTTCCTCCTCCATATTTCCATTAAGAAAGGCAGATTTAATGTCCATCTGATAGAATTTGATACTCTTGTAGCTTGCAAATTCCAGGAATATTCTAATGGCTTCTATTCTAGCCATTGGAGCAAAAGTTTCATCAAAACCTACACCTTCAACTTGAGCATAGCCTTTACATATTGGCGTTTCCTTATTTATCACTACTTGTCCATCCTCATTTAGTTTGTTCCTAAAGACCCACTTAGTGCCAATAACATTCTTTTATTTTGGTCTAGGAACTAGCTCCCAAGTTTAGTTTTTCTCAATCTAATCTAATTCTCCATTCATAACATTTACCCAATTCTTATCTTAGCAAGCTTCCTCTAATTTCTTGGGTTCTATTTTATACAATAGAGACATATTTGCTTGTTCTTGTGATATTTTCAATTGTATTCTTGTTCGAACACATTCGTTGTTATTACCAATAATCATTTATTTAGGGTGATTCTTTTGAATATATCTTGAAGGAGTCTTTCTATCTTGTCTAGGAGCGTCCTCTTCCTCTTCTTATGCATTTGTGTTCTCATTGTTTTCCTCTTATTATGCATTATAATTCTCATTGTCTTCCTCTTATTCACTACAACTAGTTGTTGTTGGTTGGTCATTTGTTTGCATCTTGATCCTTCCAGGTTTTTCATCATCCACTCTTACATTTACACTTTCAATGATTTTGTCTAATATCAGACAGTAACATCTGTAATATTTTCTTTAAGAGTAACCAAGGAAAATATGTTCATCATATATGGATTTAAACTTTCCAAGGTTGTCATCGTCTCTCTTTATGTATCATTTTATTCCAAAAACCTTAAGGTATTTGACATTTGTTTTCCTTCCTTTCCATAATTCATATGGAGTTTTGTATCTGTTGGATTCGATTTGTGCTCTATTTAGAATGTAGATAGTTGCAAAGACTGAAAACCACAAAAATATATCTGACAACTTAGCTCGGTTTAGCATGGTTCTGGCCATTTATTGTACAATCATTTTTTTCCTTTCATCTACTCCATTTTATTGTGGAGTTCTTGCATCTAGGATGTTTCTTCCTTTTCCATGATATTCATAGAATTCATCAAACTCATCTAATGTGAATTCTCCTCCATTATCTGATATTAGATATATAATTTTTAGGTGTATTTCATTTTCAACCAATGCTTTGAATGCTTTAAAATTCCCAAAGGTTTATGATTTATGTTTGAGAAAGGATACCCAAGTCATTCTTTTGTAATCATCAATGAGTAGAATGAAGTAATGATTACCTTGCAGACTTTGTGATTTCTTTGGCCCATAGATATCAGTGTGGAGGATTTCCAATGGTCTTGATGTTGCATGTTCCTTGGTTCTTAATTTCACTTTTGTTTTCTTCCCATGTTGACAATGTTTAAAAATTGGGTTTGAGGGCTTGATCACCTTTGGCATGCCTCTTACTACCTGTTTGTTACTGATCTTAACCAAGTTATTAAAACTCAAATGTCCCATTCTCTTATGCCATAACCAACTTTCATCTATTTGTACCATATAACATACTTTTCTTCCAATTTTATTTAGAATGTATGCATTATTTGGAGTTCTAATTATTGTTTCTACCAATATGTCAGTGTCATATTTACTTATTTTTCATTCTCGAGAGTGAAAAAGGAGTGTGTTTCCCTTGTCACACATCTAGCTGACACTTAGAGGGTCATGCTTCAGATCTTCAACTAGCAGAACATTTTATGTTGTGGCATTATGACTTCCAAGGCTAACTTTACCTTTCGCAATTATCTTGGCAGATTTATTATCTCCAAATGAAACACTTCATCCCTTCTCTTTCTTTCGCTTAAGAAAATTGTTTTGATCACTAGTCATATGTTTTGAGCATCCACTGTCTATGTACCAATAGATTTCTTTGTCTTGAGCATGCATTGCTAAATCACATTCTTCTTGAGAACCCTTCTCTTGTTTATTTTTCAAACTTTGGTGGTATTGTTGACATCAGTATCATTTTCCATAAAGGCTTGTATCCACCTTTTTCAATCCTAAGCTTTATGGCCAAAATTTTGCATTTATAACATTCAATATCATAGTTAAGTATTGTATCAAATGAATTTATTTTTTTGTTGTTAACAAGATTTTGAATTTTTTGTTCACATAATTATCTCTTGGAGCATTGTACACACCTCCATTTCTTCTTTGATCATTCCTTGGATATGCTTTTCATTTTATGACCTTATGTCCAAAATTGTTGCATGAAAAACAATTACCAAGAAAGAGAGATTCATACCTATTATCAGTAGGTCTTCTTGGTGTTATCACCTTTATAAATACATTCTTCCTATGAAGGACAACATGATTCTATTGGTCATGGTTTGCTTCATTGGAGTTCTCGTCATGTTCGATGGGATTGTTCAGGGCAGAAACATACCTCTTGGGTTCTTCCTGGTTTTTTTGCAATGTGGAGTTGGGATTTTTATCCAGATGGATGTCGGTGGCCTCCCACCTATTCCAATTGGCTCATTTTGGCAGTTTTCGAGTTCAGCAGTTTTTTCATAGTTTTCGGGTCCCTGACTTCTAGGGTTGTTTTGAGGCCCTAAACAACGTTTTTTAGGGCCCACAGAAAACATGTGTAGTCCTTGTATATACCTTTCCAACGGGCTATCATGTTCCTAAAATAAATATCGTACCCCGGGAAGTCGATGTACTATCTTACCCAAATAGGGCCCACGTGACTTTTGGCACTTCATCTCCTAGGGTTAGGTTTTTGGATGTCTAGGGTTTTTGACATTCTTGTTTATTGTAAAAAGGCCTCAAGAGCCTCATTGTAGTCATATTCTTGTGAATGAGCATAGTGGTCACATCTGTTCTTAGAGATAAGCCGCCACCATTCTAGTAGGCTTGTTTTCTGCTGCATTTTACAGTTTCAACTTATTTCGTTATTGAATAGAAACCAATTTTAGGGTATATTTGTTCTTATGTGTTAAGAATATTTTGATAGTAACCTGTATTCATTTCATTCTACTCATAAAATATGGATCAGTGGTATCAGAGAGATATGATCCTTGTTGTTCTTAATGCATGTCCCCAACGAAGTTAGGGTACAAAGAATTGGGTCTCGAGCATGTTTCTCTTAAGGAAAAAAGCTCTTGCATGCCCAAGATAAATCTCATGGTGGGAGAAAAGAAATAAGATGGGACAGTAGATCCCTTCAAAATGTTGCTCGAGGAAGCCCTCATGCAACAAAGGAATGAGATGATGGATAGTTTTGCACAAATCCTTTGGCGCCTACAAACAGGTGACACATCTTCCTCAAACGGAGGCGCCACCCCCTTCAAGGTACAAATCAACTTCAATATTCATATATTTGAAGGTTAGATAGACATAGATGTTGTAGACAAATTAGAAGGGTATTTCTTTGTCCATAACTTCTCAAATAGAGAAAATATTACTTTTGCGCTCTTCAAAGTCGTTCCCCATGTCAAAGATTGGTGGAAACTTTCTGTGAACAAAAGGAAACAAAGGAACCCTCATTATTTATAGTCGTGGTCACCTGGGAGTCCTTTAGGGATGCTATTAAGGAACAATACTACCCTATTGGAAGTTATGATGACCTGTATAAAAAATGGACCACACTGCGACAGGAAAGAGACCAAGCAGTGCCTGAGCTCACAAATATATCCCATACCTTGTGCACCAAGATGGGTATCAAAGAATCTGAATGAAATCTAGTGCTCAAGCATCACAACGATCTGCATCGATACATCCAGTCCAAAATAAATTTTTTATACATCTCATCCTTGGGCGCAATCTACAAATATTCCATCAAAATCGAGTATAAGCTCAAACAAAAGACGTGACAATTTGGGCTTGGGAACCCCTCACAACAAAATCTAGGAAAGGGAAGCCCCAACCCACAGAAAAAAGGATAGAGAAAAGACGGATTTCCTCAAGACAACCAGTCTAGGCTGCAAGGAAAGAAGGACAACAGAAAGACAAAGAAAGATACCTAGAAGTGGCACAAATTTCATAAGAGCCACTGGCATAACACTGTCTATTTCTTCTCAAAGCAGTCACTGGTGGCTGAGGTGAAAGTCTTTGAATCAAATGCGGGTTTTGAATCTGAGTCATATCCAGAAAGGGGGGTATGGATCATTGATGCAGAACTTAGTGCTACTATTTCTACCACCAAGCTCCAGCCCGGTGAACCAGACGAGCCAGAGGAAGGAGAGTGACTTTTTCATTCACATATGTGGGTGAAGGGCACCCCATTGCACTTCATCGTTGATAGCGGTAGCCAAAAGAACCTCATCTCAGTAGAGGTTGTCAAGCAACTTGCCCTGCTGACAATGTCGCACCCGCAGCCCTACACCATCGGATGGCTCTGCGAAGGAAGTGACATCTATGTCATCCAACAATATCTCTTGTCATACGACATCAAGCCCTTCAAACATGAGGTATTGTGTGATGTTTCTCCTCTCGAAGTTTGTAATGTTCTTTTGGCCCAACCATATTTATGGAAATACCATGTTGTATATGAATCTAGGCCTTGCAATGTTATTATTACTTTGAACATGAAATTGTATAGGATACCGAAGGCAGTCCAACCTAGTGCTATTTTCTTGATCTCTTCCAAGAAATGCAAGAAGGTTATCTCTCATACGGGGAAGTTTGTCTTCTTCATGATTTGCTCTCAGAATGAGCAAAAGATCACATCCACATCTAGGGTCTTCACGGCCAACCTCTCCACACAGCAGAAGCAAGTTGATAAGGTCATGGAAGCATACTCGAATATCTTCTCCTCACTTATCGGGGTACCTCTACAATATCAGGTCAATCACACCATCGATCTGGTCCCTGGCGCACCACTTCCAAATGGGCCAGTCTACCGCAACTCCTTGTTAGAGAATGAGGAGATCAAGCAGAAGATCCAAGAAATACTCCTCAAGGGGCACATATGTCCCATCTCATCACCTTGCGGGAACCCAATCGTGTTGGTACAAAAGAAATATGGAACCTGGCGAGTCTACATTGATTACCGATCCCTGAATAAAATCACAGTCAGAAACTTGTACCCGATTCCCCATATCGATGACCTCCTTGATCAAATCATGGGGGAAAAATACTTCATTAATATTGATCTAAATTATGTCTACCACTAGGTCCCGATAGAATAGACATATGTATGGAAGACCGTCTTCAAGTCAAAGGAAGGTCTTTTCGAATGGTTGGTCATGCCCTTTGGCTTGAAAAATGCTCCAACCACTTTCATGAGGATGATGGACGATATCATGTGACCATTCACCAATACTTTTGTAGTGGTGTATCTGGATGACATTCTCATTTACAGCAAGACTTGGGCAGAACACTTGCAGCATATTCAGCAGGTTTTGCACACCCTGCAACAACACAAGCTATACACCAACTTGGAAAAATGCTCCTTCAACATGGACATGGTTCATTACTTAGGCTACATTGTTGATCAACATGTTGTACATGTGGATCCAACCAAGATCCAAGTCATTCGTTACTGGCCATCCCCAACCACACTCACTGAGCTTCAGAGCTTCATGGGCCTTGCCAATTTCTACTACAGGTTCATGTTGGGATTCTCCCATATTGCATGGGCCCTCAGCCAAGTAACCAGGGGTGGTGGTAAGGAAACATTTGTGTGGGGATGGTCCCAACAACAAGCGTTTGATGATTTGAAGCAACACTTGTGCTCAGCCCCAGTACTTTCACTACCAGACCTGCAACATCCCTTTGAGATCAAGACAGATGTTTCAAACTATGTTGTGGGCATCATTCTCACTTAGCACAACCACCCCGTGGCCTATCATAGTGAGACACTATCAAATGTTGTCTGTAAGTACCCTACTTACGAAAAATAAATATACTCCATTGTGCAAGGCTGTCACCAATGGAGACATTACATTGTTGGGAAGGAGACAACCATCCACACTGATCATAAGATACTGCAGATCATGAAGACACAAGGAATATTGCAGAATGAACACCATCATAAGTGGTCCACATACTTTCAGCAATTCCACCTCAACATCAAGTATAAAACATGAAGCACCAACCACTTCGTTGATTTCCTCAACAGATCGCCAATCATGGCACTCACCATGGTGCTAGACTCTTGTGACCATGAGACCTTTGGATGGCCCCAACTCTATGAGACAGACCCAGACTTAACCATCAATCAAGCGATTGAAGCTGATATGGGAAGCCCACTACATTCGGGTGGTAGGACACTTCAACATTGAAAAGACAATGGAAATGTTGCAGAAACATTTCTATTGGATGAAACTTCGACAGGAGGTTAGCAAGTATATCAAGTCATGCATTGCCTTCGCAATTTCCAAACTGATCACTAAGAAACAAGGCATGTACACCCCTTTTCCTACTCCTTACAGGCCATGGGAATCCATCTCCATGGACTACATGTCGGGCCTCCCATCCACCAAGTGGGGAAATGATTTTGTTTTTGTGGTTGTTGATCAATTTTCTAAGATGGTGAGTTTGGTTGCCTGAAAGAAGAGCATCACAGCAGAGGCCACTGCCAATATCTTCTTTGAACGAGTCTGGGTACATCTTGGAATCCCACAAACCATTATCTCAAATTGGGACAGTCAATTTCTCAACACATTCTGGTAGAGCCTCTGGTCACTGCTGGACACTAATATCAACAAATCTATATCCTTCCACCCCTAGACAGATGGCCAAACTGAGGTCATAAATCGAATGGTCGTGCATATCCTGCACATGTATATTTCCAAGCAACCTTACACATGGGATGAGAGTCTTCCCTATGTCCATCATATCTACAACCGAGCCTTGCATAGCTCAACTGGCAACAACCCCTTTCAGGTGGGGTTGGGATTCCAACCATTGGGTCCCATAGATGTTTCACTACCCCTTGTGGTCACCTCGACCGACTCATATCCTACTCCAACTGAAGTTGACAAAGCCACCTGATTCATTGAGTGGATCTAGCAAATAAGTCAACAAGTTCAAGATATCCTACAGAATTCCAATGACAAGTACAAGTAGCACCATGATCAACACTGGGTGACACATAAGTTCCCTGTGGGAGACAAATTTTGGTTGCATTTGCAGAAATAACTCCTTACCAAACCCCATCGGAAGCTTCGCCCACTCCATTATGGGCCATACACCATCACCAAGGTCGTGGGTGATCATTATTTTGATCTCAATATTCCTCCTTTCCTTGGCCTGCATCCAGTGTTCAATGTGGATCTCCTTAAACCTTATTTCCCACCATTATTGGACACCTAAGAGATAGCAAAACAACTGACACCAATAGATCTCAACCCCAACTACATACAACAAGCTTCCAATGATAAGATTATGGATAAACAATTCAAGGGAACTCACCAGCAAAGGATCCAACTTTATCAAGTTGTCAAATTAGGATAGCTCTTACACCAAGGAAAGTGGATCACCCGAGGCCAAATTCAACATAAATTTCCTCATCAATTTCATTTCTTAGGGCAGGGTTTTCATTTTCAAGTTTTTAAAAATATTCTTCTTTGTTCTGTAGTTGAATTCTTATTTCCTCTTCAATTTTCTTTTGTTCTTCTAATTGAGATGCTAGATCAGAATTGTGTGAAAATTCTTCCTTCAATTGTCTATTCTTTCTTCTGAGTCTTTTTATTTCATCTAAAGCATAGAGTAATTTTCCTTCAAGATCAACATCCACATAATCATTGCTTCTAGTTTCTAGGATGTTGTCATTTTCTTCATCTTCATTGGAATATGTTTCTACGCCCAAGAACAGAACATCTTCTTCAATCCCTTCATCACTTTTAGAATATGAGCAGTTGTTCTCTTTAGAATAGAGATTCTTCTTTTGTTTCTTTGAGGTTTACCCTTTCTTCTTTCATTAGGTTTAAAATCATATTTATCTTTGCAATCCATGTTCTTTTTATGAGGACATTTGGCAGCAAAGTGTCCTACTTCACCACAATTAAAAAAAATTAAGGGAAGCTTACCTTTATATTGTCCAATTCCTTTCTAGAGCCTTCTTACAAAGTTTGCTTCCTCTGTATCAAAATCATCATTGGAGTTGTCACATTCTTTTTCCTTTCACCTGTTGGTTTTCTTTGAGGATTTGAATGTTGCTTCTCTTGTAGATATTCTTTCTTGTCCTATTCACATCTCATAAGCTGTAAGAATTCCATGCAATTCATACATTGTTTATTTGTCCAAATATTTTCTATCTTCGAGAGAATATATATTAGGATTGAATCTCATAGGAAGTGACCTAAGTACTTTTTACTCTATGAATTTATCATCAATCGTTTCTCCTAAGCCTTTGATGATGTTTACAATTCCATCCACACAAAGAACATATGTTGCAATGTTTTCTTCTTCATCCATATTCAGGATTTCAAATTGACTCCTATGAGTTTTTTGTTTTTCTTGCTTGACTTTACAATCTCCTTCATAAGTGTTCTGCTATTTATCCCACATCTACTTTGTTGATTTGCAATGCATAAATTTGGTGAATTATGATTTTTATAATCCTTCCATAAATTCCATTCATGGATTTTGAGTTATTGTCATAGACATTCTTTGCACCTATATCAAAGAGTGGATTTGTTGGAGTTTCATAACTATTCTTGACTTAGTCCCAGACATCATATCCTAGTGACTGCAAATACACTCTTGTTTTGATGCTACAGAAGGCATAATCTGTTCCATCAAAGTATGGAGATTTTCTTAAGGAAAGTCTCTTACATTTGTCCATGTGAACTATTGGGATATACCTTCCAATGGTTAGACTATTGTTGAAGGAACCTTGCTCTGATACCAATTGTTGAGATATTCAATAGTAATGAGAGGGGGGTGAATCAATACTAGATAGTTTGTTATATTTTTCTTCTAAATACTTCTTCAAACACTTTTGTAATTCAATTGCAGACAATCATATCATAAGTAAATTGAACATGTCTCACAACATTAATCAAAACATTCACATTTTACATATGTTGAAGTGGACACTATCTGTGAAGACACCAATCCTATGTAGGCACCAACCTACAAGTAGACGAGGAAACCAATCCTCTTGAGCACCAACTCAATGAATTCATGAACCAACCTACAAGTAGATGAGGACACCAATCCTCTTGAGAACCAACTCAGTGACTTCAGGCACCAACCTACAACAATGAAGGCACCAATATTATTGAGCACCAACTCAAAGACTTTAGGCACCAACCTGCAAGAATGAAGACACCAATATTCTAAAGTAGTCCATCATATTGATTATTTATTTTCTTAAACACTTCACAAGTATGTTGTCATGTATTTGTTGTCACAGTTCTTTCATTATGGAAAACACTAGAAGTTCCTTGCACCTCCCAACCACACTGATATGTTCATATCTTCTATTTTTCCATGCTCTTATATCTACAGACCTATGAGCCTCAGAATCACAAAGTTCCTCTTTTCTTCAAGATCGTTCACTCCTTTTTTTTTAAATAAAAACCACTTAGCTCGATTAGGCCATATTTATTTATAGATTCAATGCTTTTATGGATTTTTCCACATACCCAAAAATTACATCCACAAGGTCAAATATAGATCCTTTGTTCTCCATTAAATCGAGCTTAGACATTTCTTTGAAAACCCTTCATTAAATCTAGTCTCTATTCCCTTCTGTTGGATGCAAATTAGATCATTGGTCTTCAATGCTCAACCACTGTCCAATCAAATCTTCGAATAAATCTTGAACGTTGATCTAATCTCCAAGAATATACATAATTTCCTTGATGCACAAGATTCATCCGATAGTCTCTTGATTAGATTGTAATTGTCTATCTAATATCCATCATATCAAACCCACCAGGCTATCAAACCCCCGAGACCTCATCACTCAATCACCGTCGTATCATAACCTCAATTCAATCTCCATAGTTGATCTATGATGTTCATCAGAACCACCAGGCCTATCGAACTCATCAGGACACCAAAACACTCAACAACACCTCGATGCATAACATTCATCCAATCGTTGATCAACAACTTTAGTTGACTCTCATAATCCTCTTCGTTGGAACATGTCCATCAACTCCACTCTGATGGAAAGTATTGTGATGGATCCAACGTTCCTTACGGTTTGAAATAAATGGCTCCAATCACATCTTCCCCTCAACATGCATGACAATTATCTTCCATCCTTTAACTTGTTTGTGGGACGGTCAAGTGGGACACATAGTCATGGCCAATAGAGCTATGTTGAACATATGGAAGACTCTCATTCTCTTTGTTTCCTATATAATATTGTCGACCTTCTTTTGTTGGATAGAAATATCTTGGGCCGAAGTTGTAGTCGTCGCAGTGACCTTATGTTCATTGTATGACTAGATGATGAAGAGGGAAAACTTTTTGTTCTAAAAGATTAATTTGTGGCATTGTTTTTTCCAGATCAATGAGTGGTAGTAGTTGGAGCTACCTCTGGTACCTTGTATATCTGACCTCCCAGAGTAACAATGAAACTACAGGTTCAAGACTCATAGATAGCATGGTCTTTCCACATATATAGTTTTCCTAAAATAACATCACAAACTTCAAGTGTGGAAACATCACACACTACCTCATCCTTGAAGGGATTAATGCCATAGGACAGGTGATATTATTGGCTAACATGGATTTCTCATCTCGGATCAACCATATGATGGTGTATGGTTGGGGGTGTGGAATTTTTGTCATCTTCAATCTCTTGAAAACCTCGGATTATATCAAGTTCTTTTGACTCCCATTTTCAACAATTAAATGCAGTGGTGTCCCCTTTACCCACATATGCGAGTGGAAGAGGCGCTCCCCCTCTTCAAGCTTCTATGGTTCTTCTAGTTATATTGTTGTGGCCGCAATGGTATCAATGGATTCTGCATTGATGATTCATTTCCCTTTATTTTTCTTTGATTCTTTTTCTTTGAGCTTAGCCACCAATGACTATTTTGAGTGACATTCATCAGTGTTGTGCCAAGGAATTTTGTGGAACTCACACCACTTTTCAGTGTCTTTATTAAACTTCTCGTTACCCTTATTTTCCTATGTCTTGGACTAGCTCTATTGAGGTTGGCCTTCCTTGTTGATATGCCCTTCGTTTTGTGAGTCAGCGTTTCCTTTTCAATGCTTTTATTTTGGCATATTTTCAAACTCGAACTCCTGCTTACTCTTCTACTTTAATTTCTACTAGATTTTGATGACATATCGATAAGAATATCCCAGTGAGGATATGTCCAAGAAATCCATATTTTTTTGGATGTTCCTGTGCAAAACACTATAGTATTTCAAGACCAAGTGCCTCTCAAATTATTTGATACCTAGATTTGAGCACAAGGTATGAAATATGTTAGTGTACTCCGACACCATATGGTCTCTTTTCTGACGAAAAATCATCCATTTCATGTATTGGTCATCATAGTTTCTAACAGGGTAGAACTCCTCCTTTATGGAATCTACAAAGTCCACCCAAGTGGGTTCTCTTTTGAATGGTGTAGATTCACTCGCGGTGTACCTCTCCCAGTAACCTTCCCACCAAGCTCTAACATGGGGAAGATATTTAAGGAGCACGAAGGTGATCTTTTCACTCTCAAGAAAGTTTTTGAACAGAGTAATAACCTTCTAGCATATTCAACCATTTTTATAGAGCATTTGCATCTATCTGTCCTTCAAATAAGGGGATATCGAAATTGACTTGTAACTTTAAGGGTGTCGCACCTTTGAAATGGATGATTTTCAAAGATTCCTCACCCACCGTCATCAGTAGTCTTCAAAGAATCTGAGTGAATTTTTCCATCATCTCATTCCTCTGTCGAATGAGGGACTCCTCAAACAATGTCTTGAAAGGATCTCCTACTTTTTCATCTCCCTTTTCTTCCACCATGGGAGGTTACTTAGGCTTGCGAGAGAGGTTTTTCTCAAGAGAAACTAACTTGAGACCCAACTCTCTATACACTGACCTCGTTAGGGACCTGCTGTGAGAAACAACAAGGAGCAGAATACTCTGATACCACTGATCTGTATTATTTTTAGAATGACATGAAGACATAAATATAGTAGAGATATAACAAGGAAATACACAAAGATATTGCAAGAAACACATAAATATAATGAAAACTAGCTTCTATTAATGAATAAGAGAGAAAAACATTGTAGAACACAAACTGGCATAATGGGGTAGCTTATCTCTAAAAAGAAAGAGATGTTGTATATGCTTCATTCACAACAATCTTTACATCACACTCCATTGCATGCTTAAAGTGCCTCCTTCACCTCAATTATATATGAGAGAGTGATAGAAGAACAATTCCCATGATGCATGTGGGACAAATTGGTATAAGTTTATAAAATTTCATAGACATGTTAAACAATAGGACTTCTCAGGCGATCACCCATCCTAATACTACTCTATCCTGAGCATGCTTAACTGTGGAGTTATAATTGGATCTACTACATTAATTCTATGTTGTAGGCATGTACATAAGACCACTAGTAAATCATTACATGATGTAAGTAACAAACGAAGATGGCATTACATTCCATTCCCCATAAAAGGGGTGAATATAATGGTTTATCAAAACCATAGAATTGAAATGTTGATTCAATGAAAAAGGTGGATGGCCACCGAGATCCACCTGGATCAACTTATGGTTTGGTATTGGTCCACTTGGGTCCATAGAGACTTGTGCAGTTAGCATATCCATGTCATTAACACTTCCGCATAGGTTTATGCCCCATAGAGCCAGTGCCTTGTCTATTTAGCAATTGATCTATTTTATAACCTTGTGTGGACAATTGATTCGACTCGGCTTCTCGTATTGTTGTTCATTGGCATATGCTTTGCAAAGAGAATGCGTGTTCTATTTTCAGTCCTTATACAAGATTCCATACTTTCAACCCTTACACTAAGAATCAGAGTCACTTATGGTCTGACATTGGCACACTTCGGTGCTTTGGAACTTGTGTAATTGGTAGAGATATTTTATCAACACTTTTGCAGACATGTATGCCCCGTTGAGCTGGTACTTGTTCTATTTATCACTTTCTCTATTTTGAAACCTTGTGTGGAGAACTGATATGACTACTCTTCCCACACCAACTCACTTCCGCATTCGCCCACTTCTAATAGTTTTGCATGGGGGATTGTGATAAGTGTCATGATTGGAAAGATAGATCATTCATTTATTGCACATTGGTTTGCTCATATTTATGAGGAAAGGGTAGGGATCTAGAAGAAATGTGAAGAAAAAGTGTTGTTTATTTGCCAGCTAGTTGATGGTTTTTGTTTATGATTACCCATATTCAAAAGGTGGCTAATATATGTGGAAAAGACAATTTAGCAAATTAGTGTTCTTCTCTTTGCATTGGCACAATCTTAGCTCTGTGATGTGTTTATGTTTCGACAATTTCCTAGTCAAAAGGATTTTTACTTGGAAATGTTTTAGGTTGGATGGAAGCTTTTGTTATGGCCATATCAATGGTGTTCGCACATGTTTGTCTCCAATGCAGTGAAAAGTTGGTCTATTTTAATTACATATGTGGAATATTCATACCATGTAGGCTTACACACTTGCACATTACCATAGCAATAGTTGGAGATGCTGAGAGTATTCATCTAGTATCTTGGTTTTATCCAGTAGGCTACCATATTAATTTATGTATTTGACAAACAGATGCAGTAGGTTTCTTCGATTGTTTTTATATGCCCTAGGTCCACAAACAAAGTTGAATCTAATACATACAAAATATGTTGGTTGGAATCAAACATCTCAATTTATATGTGGCATAAAACAGTCCATTCTTATTGTTTGATCATGTGTGCTTGATGCATAGTGTAGTTACATTGTTTCATTGGAATTTTCATTCGAGTTGGTGTAATGTTTAAACAAACCAACAATTTTTTCCTTTGTTGTGTTACTGGATCAAATGGTTGAATGAAATATTTTTGGTGTGCATCATATATGAAAAAAAAAATTAGGTGCTTCTTATTATTTTTATTTTCTAGGGGTAGGTTAAATTGGTGAAGAGATATTTTAGAAACTATATAGATCAGGAATGAATTAAGGTTAAACAGAAACAAAAAAAAAATAAGGTATGTTGTTTTGTAATTGTATTTTTCTTTTTCTTTTATTTTTTACTTTGTTGCTTAATGTTATAGAAAGAGATTGCATCATCTGAAAGACAACCTAAAGTATGGAAGATACAATGTCATAAGAGCATACAATGTTGTCATATTTTGTTGTTGTTCAATGGCATATGCTCCGCAAAGAGAATGCTTGTTCTATTTTCAATGGATCCCTACCCAATGGAATTCTTGTTCTTTTCCTTTATTTGGAAATGTTGATGGCCCTTTGATGGCCACTTTGAACATTCTTGGTTTGAATGTAGGACTACCGGTTTGGTTTTGGACCACTCCAAATGTACCGAATTATATTTATGCTTCTCAGTAAAGAACCTTAGGTCATTGGAATCGAATGGATGTTTATCCTTTACCTTTTTCATCTACGAAGTATACTTCTCCTCCTTCTCCCTCTTCTAGTGAAAGCATAGCTATTAGTAATCAAAAGTCTAAAAGGAATAGGAGGAGGAAGAGTAAGAAGAAGAATTCACCAACCTCTGCTAGTCATGTTGGGGGTGTGCCATCAGCCACTGCTAGTCATGTTGGGGGCACGAGTCCAATCCTTGCAATTCATACCAGTGTCAAGTTACCAACCTCTTCTAATCATGTTGGATTTATGTCAACAACCTTTGTGATTCATGTTCAAGAATAGTTACCAGTCTCTGTTAGTCATGTTGGGAACGTGAAAAAAACCTCTACTAGTCATGTTGGAGTTATGTCAACAACCTTTGTGAGTCATGTTGAAAATGAGAAACCAACCTCTATGAGTCATGTTAGGAGAAAAATTCCAGTCACTGCAATTCATACCGAAATTCGTTCTCCATCCTCTGTGATTCATGTTGTGGNGGGGGGGGGGGATTTTGGACACTACGAATCATATTGGAAATAGTTCAACAACCTATGCAAGTCATGTTGGAGATATGTTAACAAACTCTATCATTCATGTTCAAATAAAGTAACGAATCGTTGCAAGTCATGTTGGGGGAAACCCACCAGCCACTACAAGTCATGTTGGGGGAAACCCACCAACCACTACAAGTCATTTTAGGGGCATTGATATTGTTGATAAGCATAGATGAAGAGGTTGTAAGACCAAGTTCCCATGTAAGATTTGGAAGGCATGTCACCTTATTCATTTGTGCCCTATTATTCTTGTGGTACGAAGAGTGCGATCCTTGTCTGAAGGCCCTTCTAGTTCTGAGTAATCTTTCATTTCCAAACAATGTATTCAACCAGTGGTTGAGGAAGTGGTCATGTCGATGCAAGCTTCGATCGATCCCACAATTGTCTTGGAGAGTGACAATTCTACCAAAGTGGTATCACTGATGCAATATTTGGTTGATCCCACTATTTTTTCGGGGAGTGATACATAGTTCAACTATGTCATTAGCATTTAGAGTTTGGTACTTTTTGAACAAGGGGGGAATCCACTCTCTTCAAGTATGCTCCCTCCAAGTCCTGGGATGGTTTCCTTTGATTGGAATGATCTTGTTGTGTATCATCTTCCTTATTCTCCACCTTTCCAGATAAGGGTTAAAGTTATTTCAGTGGCAATTTACTGATGTATTGTAGATGAAGGATCCTCTACAAATATTTTATCCTCCTTTGCTTGGCAATATTTGGGTTCTCCCAAGCTTGTGTCAACTACTAGTGAGTTGTTGGCTTTTGACAAAAGACCCAATGAACATTTGGGGATTATTCCTCGGTTTCCTACCACATTAGGTGGGAAGACTGTCCTACTCAATCTATTAGTGGTATCAGGCCCTTTATATTTCAATATGCTTCTTGGGTGTGATTATGTTTATGCTATGAATGTTGTGGTGTCTACACTTTTTCATGTGATGCATTTTCCTCGCAATGGAAGTATTGTCACTATTGATCAACTTTCATCTGATAATCACCATCCTAATTCAAATCTAGCTTAGTTTTCCCCTTCATATGTTCCTAGTGTTCGAGTAGACTCTTCTCCTCGACTCTTATTGACAAAGAGATTCTTTTTTCAGGGTTCCAAGACTTCAAACACTCTGATGACAAGTTCCAAACATACATCGGGGAAGAGTTTCAATGGTGTAGTGTTACATACCTAACCTCCCTAACCCCTCACGTAGGTAGAATAATATATTTTCCATGTAATAAAGGTCAATATTAATAAGGCCTAGTAATAAGGAAGAATAAGTCAAATGTAAGAAGACCTGATAGAACCTTCCGCTTCTAGAAGACATTTCTCTAGATTTTTCTTTTGGTAGATAGAGTTAATATAAATAGGAGTCGAGGGCATGAGAATTTTTGTCTTGGATATTTTTGTAATGGAGCTTTGCTCTGCTAGAGGTTTCCCCCTTGAAGAGGCAAGTGAACATTGCTATAATTAATAAAGGTTCTCTTTATGGTGTTATTCTGGTATTATTCTTGTATTGATCTCATTATATCATTGTTGTTCTTCCATTGCTTGCTAAATATTTATGTTATGCATACTATATTATATCTGGAATATTACAAGTGGTATCAGAGAACTTCCCACGACATGAAATTGTGGGTTATTTTTTTTCCGGTTAGAGACGTATTCCGACATCTTAAAGCTACAAAAGTTTTTCATTCAATGCATAAATCCACGGTCGAAGAAGCATACATGCAAGAACTACAAGTGGTACTTAAGTGTACATTTTTGGCCACCCTTGTAACCCTTGTTGGTACCCATTCGTGTGGTAGCGCATTGTTAAATTATGTACCAAGGCAAGTGTTTCTCTTCCCTNACTCTATCATTCATATTCAAAAAAAGTAATCAGTCATTGCAAGTCATGTTGGGGGAAACCCACCAGCCACTACAAGTCATGTTGGGGGAAACCCACCAACCACTACAAGTCATTTTAGGGGCATCAATATTGTTGATAAGCGTAGATGAATTGGCTGTAAGCCCAAGTTCCCATGTAAGATTTGGAAGGCATATCACCTTATTCATTTGTTCCCTACTATTCTTGTGGTACAAATAGCGTGATCCTTGTCTGAAGTCCCTTCTAGTTCTGAGTCATCTTTCATTTCCCAAAAATGTATTCAACCAGTGGTTGAGGAAGTGGTCATGTCGATGCAAGCTTCAATCGATCCCACAATTGTCTTGGAGAGTGACAATTCTACCAAAGTGGTATCACTAATGCAATCTTTGGTTGATCCCACTCTTCTTTCAGGGAGTGATACATATTTCAACTATGTGATTAGCATTTAGAGTTTGGTACTTTTTGAACAAGGGGGAAATCCACTCTCTTCAAGTATGCTCCCTCCAAGTCCTGGGATGGTTTCCTTTGATTGGAATGATCTTGTTGCATCTCATCTTCCTTATTCTCCACCTTTCCAGATAAGGGTTAAAGTTATTTCAACGGGAATTTACTGATGTATTGTAGATGAAGGAGCCTCTGCAAATATTTTATCCTCCTTTGCTTGGCAATCTTTGGGTTCTCCCAAGCTTGTTTCAACTACTAGTGAGTTGTTGGCTTTCGACAGAATACCCAATGAACGTTTGGGGATTATTCCTTAGTTTCCTATCACATTAGGTGGGAAGACTATCCTACTCAATCTATTAGTGGTGTTAGGCCCTTTATATTTCAATATGCTTCTTGGGTGTGATTATGTTTATGCTATGAATGTTTTGGTGTCTACACTTTTTCATGTGATGAATTTTCCTCACAATGGAAGTATTGTCACTATTGATCAACTTTCATCTGATAATCACCATCCTAGTTCAAATCTAGCTTAGTTTTCCCCTTTGTATGTTCCTAGTGTTCGAGTAGACTCTTCTCCTTGACTCTTATTGACAAAGAGATTCTTTTGTCAAGGTTCTAAGACTTCAAACACTCTGATGACAAGGTCCAAACATACATCGGTGAAGAGGTTCAATGGTGTAGTGTTAGAGACCTAACCTCCCTAACCCCTCACGTAGGTAGAATAATATATTTTCCATGTAATAAAGGTCAATACTAATAAGGCCTAGTAATAAGGAAGAATAAGTCAAATGTACGAAGACCTGATAGAACCTTCCACTTCTAAAAGACATTTATCTAGATTTTTCTTTTGGTAGATAGAGTTATTATAAATAGGAGTCGAGGTCATGAGAAGCTTTTTCTTGGATATTTTTTTAATGGAGCTCTGCTCTGCTAGAGTATTCCCCCTCGAAGAGGCAAGTGAACATTGCTATAATTAATAAAGGTTCTCTTTATGGTGTTATTCTGGTATTATTCTTCTATTGATCTCATTATATCATTGTTATTCTTCCATTTCTTTCTAAATAATTATGTTATGCATACTATATTATATCTGGAATATTACAAGTGGTATCAGAGAACTTCCCTCAACATAAAATTGTGGGTTATGTTTTTTCCGGTTAGAGACGTATTCCGGCATATTAAAGCTACAAAAGTTTGTCGTTCAACACATAAATCCATGTTCGAAGAAGCATACATGCAAGAACTACAAGTGGTACTTAAGTGTACATTTTTTGCCACCCTTGTAACCCTTGTTGGTACCCATTCACGTGGTAGTGCATTAGACATCACATGTATACAGATTGACTTAGATCTCCTGAAGCCCTCCATAGATAAACCGATCGGCCACCTCACTGCTATAGTTCCACTAAGAACAACACTCGGGAAGATATTCTCTAGTACCTAGGTAGTCAGGTAGTACGACTAAGGGCATAATCTAGCCTCCTTAGTTGGTGCACTGAGATATTGGGTCGAGTGCTATTGTTGGACCCCACACGTATATTAGAGAGATGTAGCACAGAGAAAACCCTTGTCTATAGAAACCCTAAATACCCTAACCCTTTGGATGGAAACATAAATAGAACAAACAAGATCTATTGTCACACAACTGTTCCTTTTTCATTTTGGTTGTGAAATTACTACACATTTATTCTTGTTAAGAATTTGGGAATTTAAACACTGCAATATTATTTAGATCAAAGTATAACTCCATAGGTATTAAAACAAAATGAGTATGGATCCTGCTGGAAACATTATTTGAGCCCTATCCCATTGGATTCCTCTCTTCACCCTGATCACATGCATACCTATCATTTTTCAGCAAAAAAAATTCACGTGGACCTAAACCTTTTGTTTGGGACTTACCCCATTGGATTCCCCCCGTCATCGTGATCATCATGATACCCCTCACCCATAAAACCTTCTATGTGTGGTCCCACCTATCCCTTTCTATTTTCCCCCTTCATCATGGCTCACACTCATAGCCAAGACTTGGAAACCTGCTTCAATTCCTTGTCCTCTACTTTCACAAAGACCCCGCAGGAAGTGCAGTAGCTCAGTGCCAATATTGCCACCATCAATAAAAACATGCATTCCTCCATATATGAAAAAGTGGAAACGATCAAATAGAACCTCTCTACCCATCTTGCATACTTCACTGACATGATCTTCACCAAGATGAATATCCCTGCAGACCTTACCTCCTCTAACCCACCTTTTCACCCTAAAGGTGAAACTTCCTCCAATTCCCATACTTTTCAGCCCCATCACTTTCAGAGTGACTTACGCCTTTCACATGTGTATGTGAACAAATTTGATGGCTCAGATCCCACCGGCTTGGTAACTCAAATGGAACATTATTTCTCTTTGTACGGAATTACAAATGAGCTGGCCAAACTCTGTATGGTGTTCTCCATCTAGATAAAGAACGTTGGCAATGGTGGCAATGGAGAAAAAATTCCCACCAAGGGTATGTGGCTTGGACACAATTTGTTTCAGAGATTTATGAACACTTTGCCATTGACACCAACCATTTAGGTCGTTTGACAAAGTTGAAAAACTCTGGCACAGTGGACGACTTTATAGCTTCTTTTGAGCGATTGGATTTCCACACAAAGGGCATGTCTAATGATTTTTGTCAAGAATGCTTTATCAATGGCCTCAAGGATGAGATATGTGCCCACGTCCTCATGGATCACCATAAAATTTGGGTGGGAGCTACTAAATGAGCTAAGGAAGAACAACAATTTGTCTCTTCTCAAACCAAAAAACCCTCCATTCCTCACCCTAAAACAAAAACTCCCCTTCCTCCTTCCGCTCCACTAAACATCCATAAATTGACCCAGGAAGAAATGGTTGAACGACAACTCAAAGGCCCTTATTATAATTGTGATGACAAATATTTTCCTAGGCACAAGTGTAAGGAACAAAATCTTTTTATGGCCATCTTTGAGGATGATTTTGAAGAAGATGTCGAGGCTCCCCCGGTGGTCGAGTCACCTGAACCCATTGACATGACTCAACCTTTTGACCCTCCAGAAGTTGAATCGGTCATTTCCCTGAATGCTCTCACTGGCTTCTCTTCTCCCCAAACCCTCAAGTTAATTGGTTACATTAAGGATCAAAAGGTCATCATCCTAGTTGACAATGGAATCACCCATAATTTTATTCATTGCCACATTGCCCAAGAAACTAATTGTTATATCAGAGAAGTCAACAACTTTCAAACCATGATTGTCAATGGCAGGTCCATGAAATGTGGGGGGCGTTGTGAAAATGTGAATCTCCAAATTGGTCAGTACCACATGAAATCTCATATGTTTGCTATCGACATGGGTGGTTGTGATATTGTATTTGGTGTCGAATGGACAAGGACTTTGGGCCCCATTCTCATGGATTTTAAGGAATTAACCATGGAATTCAACCAAGAGGGACAAAAATATAAGTTCCAAGGAATCACATTAGGTTCCCCTCAGATCATCAGTTTCCATCACATGGGAAATATCCTAAAAAAAGGTCATTCCATCATTATTGCACAAAACTCCATTCCATTCATGCCACTCAGACACCCTTTGTGCTTCTTTACCTACGATACATCCTCTCCAAACATCAATATGTTTTTTACACTCCCCAGGTCCTTCATTATTCCCATGGTGTTCATGATCATTACATTCCCCTTGTCCCTAGAATCCTTCCTCCCAATGTCTGTCCCTATCATCATCCTTTTGCCCAGAAAAATGAATTTGAGAAAAATGTTCAAGAATTGCTTGTCGCAGTCGTTATCCATACTAGAACTAGCCCCTATTCTTCTCTTGTGTTCATGGTACCTAAGAAAAAAGGCCCTTGGCACATGTGTCCCGAATTTCACGCCCTCAACAAACTCACCATCAAAGAAACATTTCCCATTCTTGTCATTGATGATCACTTGGATGAATTAAGTGGTGCCCAATTATTTACTAAACTTGATCTTCATTCTGGCTACCACTAGATACGTATGAAAAGGATGACATCCCCAAGAATTCATTTCAAACTAATGAGAGCCACTATGAGTTCTTTTTCATGCCCTTTGTCTTGTGTAATTCTCCCTCCACTTTCCAAAGCCTCATGAATCATGTCTTCAATCCTTTTCTCTGTCCTTTTTTCTTAGTTTTCTTTGATGATATTATCATCTATAGTAAAACCTAGACAACCCATCTTGCTCATTTGGATCGAGTTCTTTATCTACTCTCTCAGCACCAACTTTTCCTCAAACAATATAAATTTGATTTTGGAGCCTCGGAAGTCAAGTACTTGGGTCATATTGTTTGCAAGGAAAGTGTGAGGGTGGATCCTAAGGAGATTGAAGCTATGCAAGATTGGCCTTGCCCCAAGATATAAAATTCCTGCATGGTTTTTTAGTATTAACAAACTATTATCACAATTTTGTTAAGAATTATGGAAATATTGTGGCACCTCTCACTGTTCCCCTTAAAAATAATTCTTTCACTTGGACACCAAAAACTAATCAGGGCTTTCAAGCCTTGAAAGAAGCTATGTCCACCACTCCTGTCTTGGCCCTTCCTAACTTCACAAAGACTTTTGTCCTGGAATGTGATGCTTCTGGGAGAGGAAATGGAGCACTCCTTATGCAATATGGCTGACCTTTTTCCTTTACCAACAAACAATTGTGAGAGCGCCATTTAGGCCAATCAATCTATGAAAAGGAAATGTTGGCTATTATACATGCAATGGACCTTTGGCCCCCTTATATATTAGGGCAATTTTTCCGAATTAAGACAGATCATCAGAGCCTCAAGTATTTTCTAGAGAAACATCATTCATGCTTGGAGAAACACAAATGGGTGACTAAGCTATTTGGATATGATTATGAGATCATTTACAAGAAAGGAAAAGACAATGTGGTTGTTGATGCTCTTTCAAGAAAATATGAAGATGAAGGGTCCCTTTTTTCCCTCTCCTTCATTGTACATGATTGGCTTCAAGTTGTCCGCCAGGAATGGCTACAAGATCCCAAAATTTCACATATGATCTAGCAATTGCAAGCCAATTCTCCAGTTTCCCAAGGGTACTCTTGGCACAATGATGAGCTTCACTATAAATATCATCGGTATTTAAGTAAACAATCACAACTTAAATATGTGGTTCTTTGTAAGCTTCATGCTGCACCCATAATGGGGCACTTAGCGTTTACCAAAACCTATGACCAAATCAAATGTTCTTTTTTCTGGGATGGTATGTAACATGATGTTTTCACTTTTATGGTGGAATGTGATGTTTTTCAATGCAACAAAGGAGAAACAGTAAAATATCATGGCACACTACAACTATTATCGATTCCACCCTCTATTTGGAGGGATATCTCTATGGATTTCATTGTTGGATTACCTAAATCAGGCAATAAGTCATTCATCATGGTGGTAGTTGATCATATTTCCAAGTATGCTCATTTCAGTGCTCTTCAACACCCATTTACTGCCTCCACTATAGATCAATTTTTCATGCATCATGTCTTCAAGCTTCATGGCATGACTCATTCTATTGTTTATGATCGATATCCCACTTTCACCAACAATTTGTGGAAAGAATTTTTAAGGCTACAAGGCACCCAATTGCATCTCAACATTTCCTATCATCCCCATATTGATGATCAAACTGAAGTTGTCAATAAGTGTTTGGAAACATATTTGCAGTGTTTTTCATCTGAAAGAAAAAATCAGTGGGCTCAATGGTTACCACTAGCTAAATGGTGGTACAACACTTCTTACCATATAGCTAATTGTGTGACTCCTTTTGAAGAAGTATATGGAAAAAATCCACCTTTAGTTATCTCATACATGCTCGATGTCTCGAAGGTTCAGGAAGCTTACCAAACTCTTATAGTTCGTGAGGCTATTCTTCGTACCCTCAAAGATAATTTGTTCATGGCTCAGAATCGCATGAAGCAACAAGCAGATCAAGGTTGCTCAAAACGTCAATTTGTTGAAGGAGACCATGTATTTCTTCGACTGCAACCTTATAACAAGACTTCAATCAAGGCCGAACATTTTCATAAACTGGCACCCAAATTTTATGGTCCTTATATAGTTATCGAGTGTGTGGGGTAGGTGGCATATCATTTAACTTTTCCCAATCACTATAATATTCATCATGTTTTTCATGTATCCTGCTTAAAGAAGGTGATTAGAACTAAGTGCCAAACTCAAACCAGCCTCCCCGAGTTGGATGAAGAAGGCTCCATCTGGTTTCAACCACAAGCAGTCTTGGACTAGCATGAGCATTGTCTCCATCAACGCACCATCAAGGAATTGTTAGTACAGTGGAAATATACAACTCCCGCAGATGCCACTTGGGAGTCTGCTACCATTCTGCGGAAATTTCCTCATCTCAAGCCTTGAGGACAAGGCTGTTTTTTAAGGGGGATGGAATGTTAGGGGCCTAACCTCCCTAACCCATCATGTAGGTAGAATAATATATTTTCCATTTAATAAAATCCAATTTTAATAAGGCCTAGTAATAAGTAAGAATAAGTGAAATGTAAGAAGACCTAATAAAAGCTTCCACTTTTAGAAGATCTTCCTCTAGATTGTTATTTTGGTAGATAGATTTAGTATAAATAGGTGTCAAGGGCATGAGAAGTTTTGTCTTGTATATTATTTTATTAGAGTTCTTCTTTGCTAAATGTTTTCCCCTCGAAGAGGAAAGTGAACATTTCTATCATTAATAAATGTGCTTTTTCTGGTGTTATTCTGGTATTATTCTGATATTGATCTAGTTATATCATTTTTTTTCTACCATTGCTTGCTAAATATTTTGATTCTGCATACTATATTATATATGGAATATTACATGTAGATTGAAGGAAAATATCCCTGCGGACAGGTAGATCTCTTCTTGAGAGATAGACTCTTAACTCTTAAGACAGAAGGTGTTTAACATGGACATTGACTTCCTTTTAGATCTAGATAAACTAATGTGTGAGTAGGAAAGAGAAAAGAAGTACCTTTTACCGGTGTTTGTCCCTGCATAGTCCGAGTTGAGCTCCAATCTTAAACTCCTCGATAATTCCTATAAACAAACAAAGATACAACTGGCTTCCTACTCTACTGAGATTAGCTCGAAATAGATCTATCTATTAGAGACAAATTCATGTGAGGTCAAGCACAGACTTGAAAGAAATAGGCCAAGCATATTATATTAATGATAACAACAATGAAGAAAACTTACAACCATAGATGTGAGTGCAGCAGATTCATCAAGTTCCCCTTGTCCAAACCCTTTCTTAAACAGTCCACACACAGAATGTTGATGCTCCAAATGGCATACCACTCATGAGATCATAAGTTTGGTATAATTCTCAATCTCCATTCCCCTTCCTCCATGGAAATCCCTCATTATATAATATTTGGAGACTTAACCACCATGGAGAGAATCTCTCATCAGATCCACTAAGAAAGGGATCTCTAAGATATTTAGGGAGAAAATATCTCTTAAGGATTTTGGGGAGGAAATATCTCTCAAGGATTTTAAGGAGGAAATATTTCAACCATCCATGAGATCCTCCACCTTCCCTAAAAAAATAGGAAACCAAATGTGAGGTGGATCCTCACACTTAATTACTTTCTTTTTCATGAATATTAATAATAATTCATGTGCACTTGGTTCTCTCACTTAATCAATTTCTTTTCCATGAATATTAATAATAATTCATGTGTACTTGGTATTTTTGCCTTCATGTAATATATCCCTCCTCCACATTGATTAGGGATTATGACATAGGTTATTCCACGGTGTCAAGGTGTATGAGACACTTATACGACACTTTACGGCACTTAGGGTGAAGTACCTAGGTGTGCAAATTTCATGTGTAACACCTAGTAATAAGTAAGAATAAGTGAAATGTAAGAATACCTAATAAAAGCTTCCACTTTTAGAAGATCTTCCTCTAGATTTTTATTTTGGTAGATAGATTTAGTATAAATAGGTGTCGAGGGCATGAGAAGTTTTGTCTTGTATATTATTGTATTAGAGTTCTTATCTGCTAAAGGTTTTCCCCTCGAAGAGGAAAGTGAACATTTCTATCATTAATAAATGTGCTCTTTCTGGTGTTATTCTGGTATTATTCTGATATTGATCTAGTTATATCATTTTTGTTCTGCCATTGCTTGCTAAATATTTATGTTCTGCATAATTTATTATATATGGAATATTACATGTAGATTGATGTATAGCTAGCTCTTTATACAAAACTCTGCCAAGGAGTATGAACCGTCCATCGAAGAGGATATACGACGGTCATGATTGATCGTAGATCGATCTATCACTCATCATATTCCTCCTCCAATTCTGACTCTGACTGAATAAAATCCAATAGAATATGTTTTCTATTACTCATCAGAGTCCTCCTCCAACTTTTAATTTTATTTCATGAGTTTCGATATAATGTGATCTATGGCCATGATTTCTTCCATCTATAGATAAAAGGTCACAATTTATTTCCACATTTAAATTATTTGTTAGCTTTGGTATAGATTGGTTATCAATTTGTTGTGCAAATCCATTCCTCGGTATGACGGCCATCACTACCATATCCTTGAAATAAATGACAATATACTCAAAAAACTCCCCCTTTGTTATTAATGGAAACTCTACAGTTGAATTTCTCCCCCTGTCAGTGTGTTTTTGAGACCTCTTATTTATTTCCTACTTTCTACTCCCCCTGACAGCATGCTCCTACAATATTCCTTATTTTTATCCCCCTTGTTGTATACTCCTCTATTTTTTCTTCTTTCTCTCCCCCTTTGACATCAAGGACAAAGGGTTCATTTATTGAGGGATTTGTTGAACCCCTAGTCTCTATCCGAGGTATTGAAATGCATCTTTAAGAAGAGGCTTGGTAAACATATCTGCAATTTATTCCTTGGTAGCAACATACTCTAACTTGAAAATTTTATCTTTACTTCTTCCATCAGGAAATGATATTTGATTGGTATATGTTTTGTCTTTGAGTGCATTACTAGATTCTTGGAAGTTCTTATAGCGTTGGTGTTTGTCATATAGTATAGAAATTGGATGCTTGCATTCTACCTTAATGTCTTGCAGTGTTTGCTTCATCCAGAGAATTTGTGTGCAATAGGATGTTCTTACAATGTCCTTTTCTTATGTTGTGGATAAGGCTATTGGATATTGTTTCTTGCTTAGCCAAAATAATAAACAGTTGCCCAAAAAGAATGCTCCTCCACTTGTGCTTTTCTTGTCATCAACATTGTCTGCCTAATCTACTTCGCTATATATTGTTAGAGTAAAGTATTCTTCTTTTGGATACCATGGTCCAAATTCCTTTATGCCTTTCAGGTATATGATAATTCATTTAATTTCCATCGCATTTGATTCTTTTGGTGTATATTGAAATCTTGCAACAAATACAACAACTTGCATAACATCAGATCTTCATGCAGTCACATATAAAAGACTACCAATCGTTTATCTATACATGGTGTGATCAGTCTATGGTGATTCATCATCCTTACTCAACTTGCAAGCTGTAATCATTGGAGTACTGATAGGCTTGCATTCTTCCATATTGAACTTCTTTAACATCTCCTTGATGTATTTTGTTTATTAAATAAATATACCTTTATTTGACTGAGAAATTTACAGACCTAGGAAGAAGTACAACTCACCTAGCATGGACATTTTAAATTCTTTTTGCATGTCCTTTGAAAACCTTTGACTTAGATCATTAGTGTTTCTTCCAAAGATAATATCATCTACATAGACCACAATGACAATAATATTTCCATATTATTCCTTGATGTAAATGTTACTTTTTTCAATTCCTCTCTTGAAACCTTGTTGATGTAGGTACTTATCAAGCCTTGAGTATGAATCTCTATATGATTGCTTTAGACCATAGAGAGATTTCTTCAATTTTCACACATAATATTGATTTTCTGATAGCTGAAATCCCTCAGGTTGCTCAATGAATACTTCCTCCTCCAGATTTCCATTAAAAAAGGAAGATTTAATTTCCATATGATAGACTTTGATACTCTTGTAGCTTGCAAATGCCAAGAATATTCTAATGGCTTCTAGTCTAGCCACTGGAGAAAACGTTTCATTAAAACCTACACCTTCAAATTGAGCATAGCCATTACCTACCATCCTTGCCTTATTTCTCACTACTTTTCCATCCTCCTTTAGTTTGTTCCTAAAGACCCACTTAGTGCCAATAACATTCTTGTATTTTTGTCTAGGAACTAGCTCCCAAGTTTGTTTTTTTCTCAATCTGATCTAATTCTTTATTCATATAATTTACCCAGTTCTTATCTCTACTAGCTTCCTCTAAGTTCTTGGGTTCTATTTTATACAGAAAATACATATTTGATTGTTCTTATGATCTTGTCAATTGTCTTCTTGTTTGAACACCTTTGTTGTTATTACCAATAATCAATTATTCATGGTGATTCTTTTGAACATATCTTGAAGGAGTCTTTGTGTCTTGTCTAGGAGCTTCCTCTTCCTCTTATTTTGCATTATCATTCTCATTGTCTTCCTCTTCTTATGAATTCTCATTCTCATTCTCTTCCTCTTCTACACTATAACTGGTTATTGTTGGCTGGTCATTTGTTTGCATCTTGATCCTTCCATAATTTTCATAATCCACTCTTACATTTACACTTTCAAAAATTTTGTTTAATCTCATATTGTAACATCTATAAGATTTTCTTTGAGAGGAGTAACCAAGGAAAATACCTTCATCATATATGGAGTTAAACTTTTTAAGGTTGTCATCGTCTCTCTTTATGTAGAATTTTCTTCCAAAAACATTAAGGTATTTGACATTTGTTGTCCTGCCTTTCCATAATTCATATGGATTTTTGTCACTATTGGATTGGATTTATTCTCTATTAAGAATGTATACCTTTGTGGAGACTGTAAACCACCAAAATATATCTGAGAACTTAGCTTGATTTAGCATGGTTTTGTCCATTTCTTATACAAACATTTCTTTCCTTTCATCTACTCCATTGTTTTGTGGAGTTCTTGCAGCTGAGAAGTGTCTTCCTATTCCATGATCTTCATAGAATTCATAAAACCCATATGATGTGAATTATCCTCCATTATCTGATCTTAGACATTTAATTTTCATTTTTGTTTCATTTTCAACCAATGATTTGAATGCTTTAAACTTCCCATAGGCTTCTGATTTATTCTTGAGAAAGGCTACCCAAGTCATTCTTTTGTAATCATCAATGAGCAGCATGAAGTAATGGTCACCTTGCAAACTGTGTGATTTGGTTGGCCCACAGAGATCAATGTGGATGATTTCCAATGGTCTTGATGTTGCATGTTCCTTAGTTTTCAATTCCACTCTTATTTTCTTCCCATGTTGACAATGTTTACAAATTGTGTTTGAGATATTGATGATTTTTGGCATGCCTCTTACTACATGGTTGTTATTGACCTTAACCAAGTTGTTAAAACTCAAATGTCACATTCTCTTATGCCATAACTAGCTTTCATATGTATGTCCCATAAAACATACTTCTCTTCCAATTTTATTTAGAATGTATACATTATTTGGAGTTATAATTGTTGTTTCTACCAATATGTCAATGCCGTATTTACTTATTTTGCATTATAA
Source organism: Picea sitchensis (assembly GCA_010110895.2). Classification (NCBI taxonomy): domain Eukaryota; kingdom Viridiplantae; phylum Streptophyta; class Pinopsida; order Pinales; family Pinaceae; genus Picea; species Picea sitchensis. The sequence goes on from SNQJ01S0003837.1 coordinate 32,098, forward strand.
GGAGATAAAAAGGAGTGTGTGTCTCTGGTCACACATCTGGATGACACGTAGAGGGTCATGCTTTAGATATTCAACTAGCAGAACATTTATGTTGTGGCATTCTGACTTCCAAGGATAACTTTACCTTTCAGAATTATCTCGGAAGATTTATTATCTCCAAATGAAACACTTCCTCCCTTCTCTTTCTTTATCTTAAGGAATTTTTTTTTATCACTAATCATATGTTTTGAGCATCCATTGTCTATGTACCAATAAGTTTCTTTGTCTTGAGAATGCATTGTTAAATCACATTCTTCCTGAGAACCCTTCTCTTGTTTCGTTTTCCATACTTTGGTGGTATTGTTGACAACAGTACGGTTTTCCATAGGGGCTTGCATCCACCTTTTGTAATCCTGAGCTTTATGGCTATGCTTATTGCATTTATAACGTTCAAGATCATAGTTAAGAAGTGGAGTAAATGAATTTATGGTTTTATTGTTAACAATATTTTTGAATTTGTTGGTCACATAATTATCACTCGGAGCATTGTACACACCTTCATTTCTTCTTTGATCATTCCTTGGATATGCTCTATAGTTTATGGCCTTATGTCCAAAATTGTTGCATGAAAAACAGTTACCAAGAAAGATATATTCATACATGTTCTCAGTAGGTATTCTTGGTGTTATCTCCTTTCTAAATTCATTCTTCCTATGAAGGAAAGCATGCTTTTGTTGGTCATGGTTTGCTTCTTTGGATTTCTTATCATGTTGGATGGGATTGTTTAGGGCGACAGCATACCTCTTGGGTTCTTCCTAAGTTTTTTGCAATGTGGAATTGGGATTGTAACCAAGTCCAGTTTTGTCGAAAGGTCATCTTTGGTTATTGAACATGTCGTCTAACATTAGGGAACTTCTTTCAAATTTTAAACTTTTTTTCAGCTCAACTGTAATTATATCAATTTCCTTTCTTAGGGCAGGGTTTTCATTTTTAAGTTTTTCACGATATTCTTCTTTGCTTTGCAGTTGAATTCTTATTTCCTCTTCAATTTTCTTATGTTCTTCTAATCGATATGCTAGATCACAATTGTGTGACAATTCTTCCTTGAACTATCTATTCTTTCTTCTGACTCTTTTTATTTCTTCTAGAGCACAGAGTAATTTTCCTTCAAGATCAACATCCACATCATCATTGTTTCTAGTTTCTAGGATGTTGTCATTTTCTTCATCTTTATTGGAATATGTTTCTAGGCCCATGAACAAAACATATTCTTCAATATCTTCATCACTTTCAGAAGATGAGCAGTTGTTCTCTTTGGGATAGAGGTTATTCTTTTGTTTCTTTGAGTTTTACCCCTTCTTATTTCACTAGGGTTAAAATCATATTTATCTTTGTAGTCCATGTTCTTATTATAAGGACATTTGGCAGAAACGTGTCCTGCTTCACCATAATTAAAAAAATTGAATGGAAGCTTACCTTTATATGTTCCAGTTACTTTCTAGAGCCTTCTTACAAAGTTGTCTTCCTCTATATCAAAATCATCATTAGAGCTATCACTTGCTCTTTATTTTCCCTTGTTGGTTTTGTTTGAGGATTTGAATGTTGCTTCTCTTTTAGATATATTTTCTTGTCCTATTCACATCTCATAAGATTTAAGAATTCCATGCAATCCATCCATTGTTAATTTTTCGAAATATTTTCTATCTTTGAGAGCAGATATCTTAGGATTGATTCTCATAGGAAGTGACCAAAGTACTTTTTTCTCAATGAATCTCTCCTCAATTGTTTCACCTAAGCGTCTGATGATGTTTACAAATCCATCCACACAAAGAAGATATGTTGCAATGTTTTCTTCTTCATCCATATTCAAGATTTCAAATTGACTCCTATGAGTTGTTAGTTTTTCTTGCTTAACTTTATCATCTCCTTCATAATTTTTTTGTAGTTTATCCCACATCTCCTTTGTTGATTTGCAATGCATAACTTTGGTGAATTTTGATTTTGATAATCCTTCCATAAGTGAATTCATGGATTTTGAGTTATTGGCATAGAGCTTCTTTGAACCTATATCAAAGAGTGGATTTGCTGGAGTTTCATAACCATTCTTGACTTATTCCTAGACATCATATCCTAGTGACTGCAAATACACTCTCATTATGATGCTCCAGAAGGCATAATATGTTCCATCAAAGTATGTAAATTTGATTAAGGACATTCTCTCACATTTTTCTATGTGAACTGTTGGGATCTACATTCTAATGGTTAGAATGTTGTTGAAGGATCCTTTCTCTGACACAAATTGTTGATATATTCAATAGTACTAATATGGGGGTGAATCAATACTAGATAGTTTGTTATCTGTTTCTTCTAAATATTGATTCAAACACTTTTGTAATTTAATTGTAGACAATCATATCATAAGTAAACTAAGCATTTATCACAACAGTAATCAACTCATTCATAGTTTACAGATGTTGAAGTGGAAACCCAGAATAGGAGAAAACCAATTGAAAATAATTCACCAATAAATATCAATTCATTTATAAAAAATAGTCTGTGAGGAAACCAATCCTTTGTACGAACCAACCTACAAGTAGATGAGAACACCAATCCTCTTGAGCACCAACTCAATGACTTCATGCACCAACCTACAAGTAGACGAGGACACCAATCCTCTTGAGCACCAACTCAATGAATTCATGAACCAACCTACAAGAATGAAGACACCAATATTCTTGAGTACCAACTCAAAGACTTCAAGCTCCAACCTGCAATAATGAAGACACCAATATTCTAAAGTAGTCCATCATATTGATTATTTCTTTCCTTCAACACTTCACAAGTCTATTGTCATGTCTCTATTGTCATGGTTCTTTCATTTTGCACAAATCCAGAAGTTCCTAGAACCTCCCAACCACCCTGAGACATTCATATCTTCTCTTTTTCCATGCTCGTATATCCACGAACCTATGAGCCTCAAAATCACAAAGTTCCTCTTTTCTTGAAACTCCTTCACTCCTTTTTTAAAAAATGAAAATCCACTTAGCATGATTAGGGCATATTTATTTATAGATTCCATGCTTTTATAGATTTGTTCACATACCCCAAAATTACATCCACGAGTTCGTATCCATATCCTCTATTATCCATTAAATCAAGATTAGACATTTTTTTGAAAACCCTTCATGAAATACAGTCTTTATTCCCTTCTGTTGCACGGAAATTAGCTCATTGGTCCTCAACACTCAGCCACCGTTCGATCAAATATTTGAAGAAATGTTGAATGATGATCGTATCTCCAAGAATATACATAATTTCCTTGACACATAGGAGTCATCCGATAGTATCTTTATTAGATCGTAATTTTTTATCTAATATCCATCATATCGAACCCACCAGGCTATCGAACCCTCAAGACCTCATCACTCAGTCACTGTCGAATAATAACCTCAATTCAATATCTATAGTAAATATACGATGTTCATTAGGACCACTAGGCCTATCAAACTCATCAGGACACTGGAATAATAAAAAACACCTCAATGCATAGCATTCATCCGATCATTGATCAATGACTTTCATTAACTCTCGTAATCCTCTTTGTCAGAACCTGTCCATCAACTCCACTCTGATGGAAATTATTGTGATGGATCCAATGGTCCTCATAGTATGAAATAAATGGCTCCAATTACATCACCCCCTCAACATGCATGACGATTATTTTTTTTCCTTTAACCTGTTCGTGGGATGGTCAAGTGGGACCCATGGAAGACCTACAACTGAGACTACATCTCACCTTCTCTCCGGCCTACTGTCCAGATTTATCCTCAGTGTTCCTCAATTGAGTATTGATACTCATAATCCACTCCGACCAATGCTTCTTCGATGAACAATGGAGATCTATTCAACCCAAATCAAAGGTTCTCATTATCTCTTGGAGTTCTTTGTTGTCGTAGTACCTCCGCTACGCTACACTCCACTCCAATGGTTGGCACTCAGATTAATGGTCCATATTCTCTCCTACTACAACTCTAATATATCTAGTGTCTCTTATTCACTCAGAGATTCTTTTGTCCGAGTTCCAATAATTAAAACACTCTGACAACAAGGTCCAACCATCCATCAAGGAAGAGGTTCAACGATACATATTGACGTAGATCCAACTCTTTATACAACACTATGTCAATGAATATGAACCATCTATCATAGACGAGATTTGATGGTCATAGTTGATCATATATCAGAATATCACTCATTGGAGTCCTCCTCTAGTTCTAACTCTAATTGTATAAACTCAAATAGACTATGTTTGTTATTACTCATCGGAGTTCTCCTCCATATCTAAATCCGACTATATGAGCTCTAGTAGACTGTGATAAATGGCCACAATTTATTCCATATGTAGATCAAACATCAAGATTTCTTTCTACAATTAAATTATCTGCTAGCTTTGATATATATTGGTTCTCAATTTGTCAGGACAACCCAATCCTTGTTGGAATACTAAGAGGGGGGGGGTGAATTAGTATGAGCACTTTATTATCACTTTTAACCATAATATGTAGTCATTAACATCATCAGCAATATATAATCAATATATAATGAGAAGTATAAATCAAGATTGCATAATATAGAAACATAATACACCAGAATTTATGTGGAAACCCAAATGGGAGAAAAACAAAAAATTGTTTTCTTATATATCAAAAGAATACATTCATTGGAAGCACCAAATTCCCAATTATCTAGCTGCAACTGGAAGGAGGATACAACCCCCTATTTACAGGCTCCAACCTGAAAAAATCTACAACTCCCTGGATTCTCTAGCTCCAACCAAAAGGAGGCTACAACCCCTTGATTCTCAGGCTCCAACCTGATGGAAAATCCAACTTCCCGAGTTCTTTGGCACCAAATGGAAGGCGGATATGACCCCCTTTCCTTTCCCCATCCTGCTGCCCAAAAACATAAATGTAGACCAAACTGTCACTACCACTAATATTGTCATTGCCTCTGATAATCAACATGTAATCAACCCGTCATCCAACCTGTCACTGTCACATCAACCTACAACCTGTCACATCAACTTTTCATTGTATACAACCTATCACTATCATTGTATCATCAATCAAACTATCACTGTACCATCAACCTGTAACATGTACCATCAGCTTGTGTTATACCAAAACCTGTACCATATCATCCATCAACTATCTAACCGTGTACCACAATGTACCCCAAGCATGCAGCATACCATATACCATAAGATATGCCACTATCACAAATATGTAACTCTAACAATGAACCATAACAACCATATACAATATACCAAGTATATGTCTCAGGCATGTATTAATGAAACCAAAATATGGACCTCAACCATATGAAACCATAAACTAAAAGGGACTCCAAAACATACCTCAATCATGTTCCATATCATCCATGATAAACAAACATAAAGAACATACATATGATCTTGTAGACACTCTGTTGTATCGGATAACAGATAAGAAAGACAACATAGGCATCAACAATCTGGTACAAGCATCACTTCACACCCTTTCATGAGATTTTCACAGATCTACGACTTCTTTCACTACTTCCCAATGATATTCATGCTTTTCTCTACTACATCCTGCATATATTTGTGCCCTTCTGACTTGCAACCCATAGATGCCTCAAAAACTAGGGTTACTCACAATTTATGCAACTCCAATACTTTCACTTTCGACCTTCCTTCGCAACTTTAGATTTGCTACCTCAGACTCAACCTCAAATTCACGAATAGACCAAAATTTCTTCACAAGATAGATAATCAATAAAGAAGTGTGAATTTTGTTTATGAAATACTCCTTGAGGGGTATTTATATTTTTTTTTAAGCAACTTCTTTCCTTACTTTAGGGGTTTCTTGTTACAACCACTTAACCCTTTCATTAATTGTCTTGTAACCAACTAGGGGCTTCATAACCCATCTTTGGGGATTCCAACTTCATGACCCCATAAATCCTCAACCGTGAGGAACCATGTGGTGTACCACCTATCACCAGAAATGGCATGACAAGGAATATCCATCTATGACTTTTTTACCTACATTTGCACTATCCTTCATGTCCTTATTCCTAAAAAAAAATCATGCTTCATGACCACACCTATGGGGCTTCTTGTAGACTTATTTAAAGTGTCATCTTTTGAGGGTTGTGCTTATAGCTATGCCATAAGGGGGCCACTTTAGAGACTTCTCCAAATACACCTATCACATCTGTTGACGTCAATGACAACCACTTCTTGTTGACATCAATGACAACTCGTTTTCCAATAATCTCCCCCTTTGGCATTGATGGAAACATTGATGGCATGGGAACACTCATGCTCCCCCTATGACCATCGCTCCCCCTATGACCAATTCTATGTTATTTCTCTCCATTTCCTTAATTTTGTTTTCTCTTTCTCCCCTTTGACATCAATGGAAATGGGTAATTCTCCTTGGGGTTACTCCCTCTGCCTACAAGTCTCTGCTTTCTCTTCATGGTTATTCCTCGTGTAAATCTCTGATGTATATGAAAAGCATTAAAAGTTTCTTTAATTATATTCTTCATGTATTCTTCTTCTCTCCCCCTTTCTTACTATGTTCAATGTCATGTGGATCATTGTGGGGTAGAAAACTGCTCCAAGTTTCTGTCAAAGATACTCAAAGGTCTCCCTCGGAAGAGGTTTGGTGAAGATATATGTGATCTTCTCTTTTGTCCCAATATGATCTAGCTTGGTGTTCTTCTCTGTAGCATGTTCCCGTAGAAATTTATACTTGATCAGAATGTGTTTCATCTTGGAACGCATCACTGGATTCTTGGAGATAATAATAGTGTTGGTGTTGTCACGAAGTATTGAAATGGGCCCATCGTACTTCACTTGTATATCCTGCAAGGTCTTCTTCATCCACATAACTTGAGTGCAACATGTTGTTGCTACAATATACTCTTCTTCTATTATGGACAAATATATTGATGAATTTTTCTTACTTAGCCATGATACCAAACTCTCACCTAAGTAGAAAGTTTCTCCACTTGTACTTCATCTATCGTCAATGCTACCTTCCCAATATGCATCATTTCCTTTTGGATACCATAACCCAAAATATTATGTTTCCTTGAGATATCTGAGTATTATCTTTACTTCCATAACATGTGTTTCTTTTGGTGTTGCTTGAACTATCGCAACCTGTCCAAATGCTTGCATCACATCCAATATTGAAGTTATCACATAGAGTAAGTTGCCAATCATCAATCTATAGAGTCTCTGATATGCATCTTTAGAATCACCGTCCTTGCTTAATTTGCAACTAATATGCATAGGAGTACTCACAGTTTTGCAATCTTCCATTCCAAACGTCTTTATCATTTCTCTGATATACTTGGTCTCAAAGATGAAAATAGATTTATCATGGTGACATATCTGTAATCCCAAAAATAAATTCAACTCACCAATCCAATACATTTCGAACTCATTTTTCATATATCTAGAAAACTTCTAACTGATCATGTCATCATCGCTTATGAATATGATGTCATCTTCATAAACTTCATTTTTCAATATACTGTCTCAATCCACTTTTATGTAGAGATTGTTGTCTACATTTCCCTTCCTGAATCCTTATTGTTGTAGATACCTATCCAATCTCGAATACCATGCTCTAGGGGGTTGCTTGAGTCCATACAATTATTTCTTTAGCCTACAAACATAATCTTCCCTTTCTAATAGTAGAAATCCTTATGTTTGTTTGATGTAGACTTCTTCTTCTAATTATCCATTAATAAATGTTGACTTAACATTCATCTGATACACCTTGATTCTTTTGGAACATGCATAGGATAAGATCAATCAGATTTCTTCCATCCTCACAACTGGGGAAAAGTTTTCTTCAAAATATATACCTTCAATCTGAGTGTATCCTTTGCATACTAACCTTGCTTTGTTTCTGGTTACCTCTCCATCCTCATTCAATTTGTTTTGGAAAACCCACTTTTTACAAATCATGTTCTTGTTCTTCGGTCTTGGAACCAATTCCCATGTGTCATTCTTCTCTATCTGATCCAATTATTCATCCATATCCTTGATCTACTGTTCATCTTTGTTGGCTTCTTCAAAACAGTGTGGTTCAACTGTAGATAATAATGTTAGGTGTTGTTGTTCTAGTGAAAGTATTCTTCTTCGGGTTTCAACTCTTGCATCTTTATTCACAATAAGTTGTTCTAGTGGATGATTTTTCTGTACTCATTGCCTAGGCGTCTTAGTATGTATATGCTAATCATCTTCCTCTTGTTCTACTTTTGGCTACTCTTCTTCTTCTACTTCTTCTTCTTTTAGATATTCCTCTTCATCCCGCTCTTCTGAGTCTTTGCTTCCTTCTTTTCCCTTCCATACATTTTTCTCATCAATCGTTGCATTGATGATTTCAACGATTATGTTGAGTCTTGGACTGAAGAATTTGTGTTCTTTTCTTTTTCTTTAATTCCCCACTAATATGCCCTTATCAACTCGGGAGTCAAATTTTCCAAGCCTTCCATTTTCTCTTTATAAAATTTACTCCCAAACACTCTGAAATTCTTTGCGTTTGTCAGTCTTCCTTTCCATAACTCGTAGGGAGTCTTATCATTGTTTATTCTTAGCATTCCTTTACTCAGGATGTGAACTGTTGTATTTACTGCTTGTACCCAAAAAATGTCACTCAACTTGGAATATTTCAACATGGTTTTTGCCATTCCTACGTTGTTATGTTCTTCCTTTCGACAACTCCATTTTTCTTAGGTGTCTTGGATGACGAGAATTGTCTCTTTATTCCATGTTCACCATATAAATCCATGGATTCCTTTAATGTAAACTCTCCTCCATTGTCTTATATCAAACACTTGATTTTCAAATCCATGTTGGTCTCAACCCTCTCTTTGTATATCTTGAAGTGTTGGAATGCCTCTGACTTCTTCCTGGGAAAGAAAATTGGAGTCATTCTAGTGTAGCCATCAACTAGTAGCATAAATAATTGTCCATCATTTAATCCCTTTGTTCTTGTAGGTCCACATAGATCAGTGTGTACAGTATCCAATGGTTTTTTCATGGAGTACTCTTTTGATTTTAACTTGGTCCTGGATTGTTTTCCTTGTAGACAATCCTCACATAGAATATTTGTTGGCTTTGAGATCTGAGGCATTTATTTCACTACTTCCTTTCTGTTGATTTTGACAAGGTTATCAAATTTTATGTAACCCATCCTTCTATGTCAAATCCAACTTTCATTTTCATTTCCTAAACAACATTTTTCCCTTCCAATCCCATTCAAAACATATATTTTGTTTGGGGTTCTTATAGCTATATCCACTAATTTGTCTGATTCGTATTTTCTTATCTTGCATTTTTTTTAGTAAAACAAAAGTTTGTGTCCTTGATCACACATTTGGCTAACACTCAGAAGATTGTGCTTCATATCTTCGACCACTAGAACATTTTTTACCTTGGCATCTTTTCTCCCAAGCTTGACTTTGCCTCTACCTATTATTCTGGCTGAGTTATCATTTCCAAATGAAACTGATCTATCTCGTTCATTCTTCAGAGTCAAAGACCTATTATTTCCACCTTTCATATGCTTTGAACAATCATTGTCAATGTACCACCCAATTTTCTTGTGTTGTGCTTGTAAAGAAAGCGAGAATTCCTCATTGTTGAATTGATTCTGCTTTCTTCTCCATATCCTTTGTGGTTCTTGTTTATGACTTTTGATATTTTTCTTTGGTTCCTTTGGAGGAACGGTCAGTCTACAATCTTTGGCCATGTGTCTGAAATTGTTGCACTTGTAGCACTCTATTTCAATACTTAGTGAACCAAAACTGTTGTGATTTATATTATGTGCTTCATGTGACTTTCTAGGATAAATATTGTTTGAATAGCCTTCATAATTGCTTTTGTTCTTGGCATAGGATCTACAATTTGCAGCTTTGTGACCAAAATTATTTCAATAATAGCATAAACTAAGAAAAATAGTTTGATACCTATATGTAGGGGATCTTCTCACTAGTACATTTGGGTCAAATTTCGATGGCATGTTCGATGCAATTGCCACTTTATATTATTGGGAGAATGACAAACAACAGACTCCCTCAAACGTCATTTCACATGACGTCACTTTTATAACACCATAGGTATCATCTCTATTGTGACGTTTAATGTCAACACGTGTCATATTGGATTTGACTGTCCAAACCCCATATAGTTGTCGCTACAGCGACGCCAGAGACATCATAATTCTGACGTCCCATTTCGTCGGTCTCCACAACATGGATTCCATGTGATCAACGTTAGGGACGTCGGAATACCAACGGCTGGAAACATCAGTGGAGATACAGTCAGCTATATACCAACGACGAGGATTCCATGTGACCGACGTTAGGGATGTTGGAAGACCGATGGCTGGAAATGTCGATGGAGTGAGGGTCATCTATATACCAATGACAAGGATGCCAAGTGATCGATGAAATCGGACGTCAAAAGATCAACATATTTCAACATCGGTGCAGAGAAGATCAGTTATATACCAACGAGAAGGATGCCATGTGACCGACATTAGGGATGTCGAAAGCCTGAAGGATAGAAACATCAATGGAGCGACGGTCATCTATATACCAACGACAAGGACACCATGTGACCAATGTTAGCGATGTTGAAAGACCGACGACCTATAGGTGTTTTAAAAACAAAAAATGAGCTCTTGCCCTTCATCTTAGAGCTTGTGTAATCTAGAACCGAGGGCCAATCTCCTTAGGAACTTTTGTTGGGCCATAGTCTTCACAATACACATCGATGGAATTGTGTGTAGAACCTTACACTTCTTGAGAGGATCCAACAAGAGTATGACTAGGACTTGAGGAGAGAGACCTAACCAACCTATAAATACCACCTTAAAGATTCAAGATCCTTAAGCTCAACCTATTGTACCTGTGTTCTACCTATGAAGAAGCACTTTCTATTTTCTTGTTCATAAGGGCTATCATTTTGACTTACTCTACTTGCAGCTATAATAAGAACATGGAAATGATATCAAAGACTGTCTCAACAACATTGACTAAGAACCCTTCTTCAAATAGAACTTTACACTGAGTCTTAAAAAATTGATAAGAGATGATCATATTAACAATAATCATATTGAATATCTTATCAATAGGGATTCCTAGACCTATACGCCCTTCCTTCCAACTATTAGCCACTATAAAGGAATATAACTTTGATCTAGCTTTACACCAAATATCTTGAGTAATCTCATAGAACCAAAGCATGTGTAGTGTGGTCTCCTTAAAAGAACAAAAAGGACAATTACCATCCCCTAAGTTACACTTTTTGAGTCTTGCAAAAGAGGTTAAGCCTCCTTCTAGGATTCCCCATCTAAAACCCTTCATCTTGTTGTGATAAGAGATTGTTTTAAGCTCTGTGAAGAGCGAGTATCACTCTCTCCAGTCAAGAGAGATAGGACATCTTGCACATTTAGTTAGATAAATAAAATGGAGAATAAAAATTCCTTCTCAAGTCCTAGCACAATGCATCCCATGTAGTAATGCATGTAAGAGTGTTGTTGGTAGCTTATTCTTTGATGACCCCCACATATATCTTTATAGAATTTTGGTGAGAATACCACTATGCTTAGGCAATTTCGTTTAAATGGTTACTTGCAAGAAGGAGGATATTCTCTTCTATCATCTTTGGGAAGGTTTGCAAGTAGGAAGCAAGGCTATAGATCCATGAATATAGAACATATATACACATTTGACCACCATATTTAGGTAATTAAATTTAGGTGTCTAAATAGAAAGTGGATCTAGAATCCCTAGGTGTAAGTGTAAGTGATTCAGTGAAAATGTTGTCTTGTCCTTGGAAAATGATGAATATGTTGGGAACTTAGTCATTATATGAGAAAGTGATATGTGTTAGGTTAAAATTATCCTAACACTATGAGGAACCATTGCAGTAGATGATATCAATGAGTGAAGTGTAGTGGAGATCCTAGGTCTAGATCTGGTTAGAGTTTGTGCCAATCAAGGTGTTTGAGAGGTAAGGAGAGGGACATTGTAAAAAACATGTGGAAATATTTGAGGAGAGACATACAACACATATAATCTTTACTATCGTGATGGATATATTTGAGGAGAGACATACAACACATGTGGAAATATTTGAGGAGAGACATATAATCTTTATTATCATGATTATATTAAAATCATTATTAGTCCATGTAGAAGCCATCAATGCATAAATACTTAAATACTTAATGAAATATTACAACATAAAGACTGGTCCACAGAAGCCATCAATGCATAATATTCAAACCTACGCATACACTGCACCATCCCCTCACTCAAGAGGAAATCACTATATGATAGTGATCATGAAGGAAAAAATTGCCATACAATTGCCACATATTATACAATTACCACATATTAAACCATCGTTAGGCATTTCGTGCTACTCTTGAAATGAAAATTTAAAATTCATAATTTGTTGCTATATTGTCATATTATATTTAGTTTTTAGAGGAAGTTCATCCACAAAAGCATGATTCTTACTTGCATTCCATATCCATACCTTTACTAAAAAAAATACAACAATTTCCTAAAATATTCTCTCAGCGATCACATATTCAACCATAACTACCCATAATTACCAACTGATTGGATCTTTCAAGTACAAAGGTTACGAAACCGGAGGAGCCATAATCAAACTATCATTTCCATTTCCAAATCTACTTGGCAGGGACTAAGCTTCCATGCATCCCTTGTTATATATGCAATGAAATAATATATGAACCATATGAGAGAGATATGGCAAATGAACAAAGTGGAGCTTGAACAAGCTAAGGTAAATAGTGAACAAATAACTATAAAACAATTTTGAGCCATAGGTTGTAAGGATATTTTTGTAGTGAGCTCAAATCTATGATATCTTCTATGTGATCCAAAGTGTTGTATGTTGATACAGTTAAAATTATTGACCTAAAGCCACTCTTGTACCTTATGTAGACATACTATACATGCCACAGTTTAAACAATAGTTGTCTTTTTTGCACATTCATTTGTTAGTTATTTTACTATGATGATTGGTACACAATTACCTTAAGTTCGCCTCAAATTATCTGTGTTGACATATGAAAAATTTGTTAACCTATTTTCAATGATTTTGTTAACATTCTTGGGTGTCATTCATTATCAACTAGTGCATGTGTGATGCAATATGCTTTTTTTGTAGGAAGAACTTGTTATGTTGTACTTAGTTGAATAGGTTGTGTAACCTAAAAATACATTAAGGATAGTTGGGAGTGTTTATATGAGTGTGTAACACATCAATCAACATATCCTGGAAAGGATTAGAATTGCATTGGTTTTCAACTACGCAAAATAATTACGCCTCCTTCCCAACATGGTATCAAATCCTAGTTTGATATCATTCTAGAAATTTATAAATATGTATCAAGAGTAAATGTATTTTGGTTATTAAGCAAGGGGGAGAATTTTGTTGACCTCTTCAAGCATTCCCCTATTAGAGATCACATGGGATGGATATAACTACTCCGTTTGGAAATTCCAGATACAAAATGTGTTAATGAAACGTAGGCTATTGAAGATTGTAGATAGTAAGGAAGTTTCTCCTACTGAAGCAACATATTGATTTAGAGAAGTTTGAGGTGCACGCTGAAGATGCATGGTATATCATAATTTCTAGTGGGGTAGATCATATCATTCCTCAAACTAGGAACATGAATATTTCACATAATATATGAACCACACTATAGAATTTGTATGAGATCTTGAATAAATTGAGAGTCTTTACTTAGGTAACCAGTTGTAGGTTTTGAAACTTGGAGACAAAAATAATGTTGTTGACTATGTGATACACATACAAGATGTATGCGACCAACTGGTTGCAATTGGTGATAAAATGGATCCAAAGGATTTGGTTTCTTTGACAAAAATATTGGTTGAATGAGGTATTTCAAACTTTTGTAACCAATTTGAATGTTTTAGGAAGAATTGGAACAATTTTACTTGATTCTCTTGGTGGCATGTTACTCCAAAAAATAACAACACTTGAATAGGTTCAAAAGTAAAAGTTTTGATCAAGCTCTCATAGTGAAAAAAATGAAGAACATTCAGGGGAAGAAATTTGAGCAGAAAAATTTTTTAGAAGGAAATTTGCAGAATGCAGAGAAATATTGACAAAATATTGTTGTGTGTTACTACTGTAAATATAAAGGATACAATACGCAAGATTGAGACAAGAAAACACATGAGTAGATTAAGAATCATTCATTAAATGTGACAAAGAAGAATTATGATAACAACATTGAGGAAGGTGCACTGGTCACATCACTTGTTGTGATTGATACTTTCAAAGATGCTTGGTCCATTGACTTTGGTGTGACCAGAAATATGACTGGAAGGCGTAATCAATTTGGAAAGTCTGAACCACTACATAATGAGATAAAAATTTGGCAATAAAATGACCCCAAAGGTTGATGGTGAAGGTGATGTACTTATGTTGCTACATATAGGTGAGACATTTGACATCGAAAAAGAATTATATTTGAAATTTGAATTTGAAGATAAAATGCACATGATAATTGAAATTCAAAAAGGATATGCTCTCATAACTCAAGTTATGAAGAAGATGGTCTATATCAATTGTAAGGAAAAGAAATTGGTGCTAGCTGTGCATTGGCAACAACCTCTAGAAGACTATGTCATTGAAGGTATGGATACTTAAGTTTCTCTAATTTAACTTTACTACATAAATTGAATATGGTGTGTTAGCACTCTGTAAATTTGTTTTGGTTGAGAAAACAAATGACAAAGGTAACCTACAAACCCCTTTGGAGATGGGTACTAGCCTACTCATCTCAGAGAGGTCTCTCTCCTGTCACTTGGTCTCTAACAAATAAGTTTTGTTTAACAAGCCGATGGCTAGGTTTTGTTTCTTTGAAAGGGTTTTTTATGATTTTGTTGGAAAGAAAGGGAGGGATACTTAGGGCTATGGAGTCAAACTTATGAAAAAAAAATGAAAGCATTGAATGGTAGGTAGAACTCTCCAGAGGATAAAAGATAAATGGGGTAATGAGTATGAATTATAAATTGAAACTTGCAAGGTGTAAGAAGAAACAAGAATAGATAACTGCACCAGAGCATCAAATAAGATGAATTCTAACCTAGTTAGGAAGAACTTAACACAGTTTAAATTGCTTAAGTCGAGAGCATCACAAGATGAAATATAGACCTTTAAATATCCAATTTAAATAGGAGACAGTGAAAATGAAATCAAGAACATAGGAAATACATACGAAGAAAGAAGACGAATATCAGACCACCACCATTAGAATCTTTTCATAGAAAGTTCAGCACATCTGCATGTGAATTCCATTCAGATTCATAAAATTACATCCAGGTTTTGAATGTCTATATTTTGTGCCCTTTCACTTCTGCCAATGCCCCATACATTTGGAAATCCTAACATTTATACAAACTCAGTTCCTTTGGTTTGAAACCGATTACAATAAAATCAGAAAGAAAATGTTTTGTTTTGAAACCGATTAAAATAGAAAAGAAACTGTTTCGGTTTAAAACTGATTACAAAATAGGAAAGAATCGTTTCGGTTTGAAACCAATTACGAAAATAGGAAAGAAACCGTTCACAAAATCTAGGATTTGTCCCTTTCGGTAGTTTGATCCTTTTCTTCTCCCTTTAACTCTGCTTCGACCTTTCATATGATTTTTTGTCCTTTATTAACATATGGACATCATCTACTAGGCCCTGGAAAAATGCATTTTATCCTACCCAGTCGGACTATTTATTTCCACTGCAAATCAGAAGGAATGTCATAATCCGTCATCTCCTTTATCAGAATCTCCAAGTCAATGCAAGAATCATATGACATGACTGGCACTCCAAGCTTGATTGTTTTGAACTGATTCAGAATCTCAAAGTCGGTAATTAGTTGGTCAACTAAAGTGGCTCCTTTCAAAATCTCCTCCAGGGTTTCAAACTTAGAATGATCCATTTTGGACTAAGTCAAATGAGTATTGTATTCTTCCCGGTCATACAATTTTCCCTTTCCATCCCAAAATGGTGGAATACCTTTGATAAAAAAATTCTTCAAATAAATCTTTAAACTCCTGTAAACTATGCTCCATCTGTGTTGCTTTAGTTTGAACTGATTTCAAAAGGTTATGTTTGGCGATAGCCCTCCTGGCCCAAATAATCAATGTAGTTATGTCCTTAACTCCAATGGTTTGAAGGTCTACAATAGGAACAAAGTTGAGTAAATTTATGGCGTTCTGGGCCCATTCTAATGGCTTTTTGGCTTAGTTTTCATTCACAAAAGTACACTTATGTTTGGTTGTAATGGCTATCTTGTCTCTATCCTTAATGAAATTCAAATATGATCTGAATTTGGCAGCTTCAGCAGATATAGAGTCCTAAATGATATACTTGACCCCCTGTAACAGACCTTTGCCTCTTAACCTCACTTTCAATTTATTTATTCTCTCTTGCAAGACTGCATTCTCCTTTTGAAATTGAGCTATCCTTTCATCTTTTGCATGCATCTCCTGATTCAATTTCTCTATACTTTCCTTCAGTCCTTTAATTTCTCCTTCCTTCAGGCTAACTTGTGGCATAGCCTGGACAATTTATTTAGTATTTGATCCAATTTCTGTAGTAGGAGCTAAAACCATAGCCTTATTTAGGAATTATGTCTTTTCATGTGACCATTTCACCTTTTCTTGTTCCAGCTAAAACACCTTAGCTTTGTAATCTAGTGTCTCTTGATGAAGTGTTGTCTTTCCCTGTTCCAGAACTACCAATTCTGCTTTTTGTGGATTCTCTGTAGCAGGCATTTTCAATCTCTTCTTCAAACTTTGAATTATTTTTTCTTTCTCATCTAATGAACACTTCACCCATTGGGAACCTTCAGACTCCAACCTCTTAACCTGATTTTTCCAAGATTTGTTAGATGCCCTTTCTTGCCTCAATTGTATTTCCAATTTTTCTGCATACGATGACAATTTTGAATTCTTCAAGTTCAAACTCAAGTAATCAGAATATAACAGGTCACTAGTTTACTTGTCGAATTTGACCTTGTCTAGGGCACTTATGTTGTCATATTTTATCTTTATCTCAAAAAATTGTCTTCTTCTTCAATCGCGATGTTAAAGGTCTTATTTTCAACATCTCTTACGGTGAACATAGAATATTTATGTTGAGAGATTGTTTCCACTTCAGGGAATAAATCCTTAATCTCACCCAAAGCTATATTTCCCTTCTTAGCATATTTTTTTTTTGAATATTCCCTAGACTGATAAGTTGACCCCGATGTTTTATCAAAAACATATTTCTTACTACAAAAGGTTCTTGAGATGCACTCACTTTGGAGTTTATTTCCTTCTTCAATCTCTACAGTGCTAGTACCACTTTCCACCATATTTAGATTTGCTTGATCCCTGGACTCTTCATCTTCTAAATTCACAATCTGTGTTGGTTGTGTAACCGTCATCTTATTTTTGGTAGTCTGTTGGTCATCAATGTACATATCCTCTAAAATGCTTCTCTTTTTATAAACACTTGTTTTAGGAACTTTAATCATAAGCTTCTAAGGAGCTTGTTGTGTTTGAATTGGGTGCAGGGTTAATTCCACTTGTTGTGTTTGAATTGGCTACAGGGTCGCTTCCACATCAACAAGACTTCTAGATTCTCCGACCTATCAAAACCTTCAACCTGTTCATGCTCATAAGGAGCATTTTTGTTCATCTATATTCTTTTGGATATGACCTGGTGTGGATCATACCTTCTTCCCTGTAAATGTGCAAAACCAAACTCTTTGATCTTTTCTTGAACCTGAGATAAACATGATTTGGACTTGAAAATAAAGGGGTCAATTACAACAGGGAACTTAAGTTTGGAGGCTCTGTGCAACTTTAGGAAATTCTTCGCTTCAAATATAATTCTCTACCTAATGAATTCAAGGGAAAATATTCTAGGAGTTAGTAAAACAAGCAATAAGTAAGGAGGTTCATGACAACCATAAACCTAGATTATTGTTGAATGCATGAATAATTCCCAATCTCCCACTTTGTTCTCTGGATTTGGCAGCAGATAACTTCTCATATCATCCAGAACTCTAGGCAGGCTAGTATTGAAAATCAGACTATAAATATTGGACATAACTTTGTTAATAAAGATGAGAAATGTAATTCTTTTTCATTCAGTTGACACAAATGTTTCTTTAGGAAATTCTTTGTTTTTACTTGCTAGGAAAAGTTTCAATAGATAAGTATAGTATATGAAATGCCTCAGGGAGTGGAAATTCACTAGTTTTTTATGAATAGTATCAACTAGGAATTTATCAAAGTTAATACGAACTGACAGACCAGACTCAGACTTGAAAAATGTCAAAAGGAAATTGAGCATGACTTCCACCACATACTTGTCACTGTCTAACCCTAAGACTTGACTCAATAAGGAGCAGACCCACTGGACTTCAATGACCATTAGATTGACATTCAATGCCACAGACAGACTTTCTGAAAACTGTTCAGGTTTGACTATTTTCTATAAAAACAGGCTTCAGAATTATGATGGACATTCCCTATATACCCTAATCAATTTATCTTCATTGAATGGTTCAGAATTTGTAGAAAAACACTCTTGTATACATAGGGATTCTCGAATTGACGTACCTTCTATCCTACAAAAGAACTGGGACCCCTATTTATTGACAATGACCCTTTCTTCATGAGAATAGTGTTCAGTGCACCAACCTACAAATTCAGGGAATGGGAAAGCAATTTCAAAAACATAGGGTACTATGGTGTCCTGGACTGCTTCTAGGAACAGTATACTTTTACCGATTATATCAGACCAATTACTTATGGAAACAGAGATAGGGTAAATGGTGATTTAAACATCAGAAACATCTATGTCCCTGTCAATTAGGGCTTCTTATATTGTTGTAGAGTCTTGTTCTGCCACTAAGGATATAATGGGATCCATGGTTATGATGTAAATACCTGGAAATGAGCAGAAATGATGTGCAATGGTGTATTGTTGGGATGCAAGTGGAAAATGGTGGTCACGCCAAGGTTCTAACGGTTCCAGTATTTGAAAGAAATAAAAAAATGAAATAAATCAACTGACGACCTTTTATACTTTTCAACTTTGCGGGGGTGTGAGAAAGTGGTTTTGAGGAAATCTGCCTTTCATTCCTCAATGTGCCTGATGATGCCACATACCCTCGAGAGAAACCCATGGTTTAAATTGTGGGACTACTTTTAGATGTTATACTTCGTGCATATTTAACCTCCACAACTGTTCCTGACCATTGATCTCGGTGGATCATGATTCATGACTTTTTAGGCCCAATCAACTTAGCGCTTCCACCAGATTTAACATTTCCTGCCATCTTTAGACCTTCTCTTATTTTACCTGGCTTCTAAATCAATTAGCACATCTACAAGATTTTTGGAAACTTGGACTCAAGCAATAAAATTTTTTATTGGTGACTAACATGCTATATAGATTACCATAAACATAGGACCTTTTTTCTTGTATTCTTAGAAAGAGAGTTTCCCTATTGGAAAATTGCAGCATGCAAAGCTAGTACTAGCAAGTAGACCGTATGTTGGAGGTGAGATGTATGTTATGAACTTAATTTATCATAACATCATAAATGTGTCTCTTTATTTTCTAGAGAAGAGAGCATATGCATTTGAATTTTTCAAAGAGTGGAGGGATCTAGTTGAAAAGTAGAGTGGTAAATTTTTAAAATCCATAATATTTGATAGTGGTGGAGAATACAAGTCAAATGATTTTCATTCATTCTACAAAAAACATGATATTAAGAGTCAATTCACAACCTCTTATACACCAAAATAGAATGGAGTTGTAGAGTGTGAGAATCGTGTTATTTATGACATGGCACATTCCATATTGAAGTACATAAATATTCACTAGAAAAGGTTGAACATTGTAACTGTGCGGTTTATTTGATCAATAGAAGTTTGACTAAAATTATTTGGAATGTTATTCCAGAGGAAACATGGAGTGATCAAAAATATACTGTTAAACAATTTCATATATTTGGGAGCATCTATTATATTCATATTCCAAAGGAGAAACACAATTCAAAATTCTCTGATAGAGTGCACAAGTGTATTAATTTTCTTCGATATGAGGAGAAATCGAAGGCATATTTATCCTTTGGAATATGAACTTTGACATAATATATGAACTTTGACCCAAAGCCTATCCACTCAATCATGTGGAGAATGAATTTCCACTCCAACTTGTCATAGGCATTGTAATAGTCCAACTTTAGACACATTCCTTTAAAACCTCTCTCTTTGCCCAGAAAAAAATCCAAACATTCAACGATGGAAATAACTCAAAAATTCTCTTCCCGACAATATTTCAAATACAAAAATCTTCCACCATATAAAGATAAGTCTAGATCTTGTTGTAAACACTGGAAACTTTCAGTTTGATGATACGACAGATAATTTTTTCGAGCATGATCGATTTGGAAGCTTAATTTTTTCTAATGAATATGAGCCTGAAAATCAGAAACCTAATCATGACCTCCTTGCTAACAAATATAACCATAAGGTATCATAGTTCTATAATCAACCTTGTCCTAAATATGATAAATACTCTTAGGTAATTAATCTTGGTAGTCCAAAAAAAAAATTGGACTCTTATGCCATTGGTCATCATGATTTTATTTATGATGATCCCTTAGGAACCTACAATTTGGATGACATTTGCTTCCCAGAAGAAAGTGAGAAGATGCCTAAAGTTCCCAATGATGGATCTAATTAACTTTTGGTTTCCCCAAAGATAGTTTGCTAAAGATTGGTTCACACTTCTCATTAGCTAATTCAATACATCTTGATACCTTTTTATACAAGAAGGATGTTAAGGAAAGTGTTTTTTAGCTTATTATTGTTTCAGTGGAAGCTCTAATTTTTGCAACCCCATCACAACCCAAAAACTCACTCCCTTTGATCTAAGTTTTTCTCTAGTTTGTGATGGTTATCTTCAGTCTTCCACTAAAGAGAGGAGATTCTTTAACCATTTTATTCTAATTGAGATAGATAGTCATACTACTTAGCTTCCATCTTGTACCAAAGGAGGAAAATTGTATTGTTGCGTAAGGAGGAAAATTGTATCGTTGAAGAACTTCATGGGTTTTCATGATCAGCATGCAAGGATATTTAGGATGGATGGACAGTACATGCTCCATGATCTTGAACAATTCCTACAAAAAAGGAGGCATAGTACAACAACATTATTTATGGAAATTTTCTCAGTTCATTTGGCCTTATTCTAGGAGGACCCCTAGCAGTAGATGCATGAACTAACACTTCATAAATCCATATAGGAAGCCAAGGTTTATTTCACTCAATATAAATGGAATCATATCTACCATTACTGGATGCAAGGAGAGAACATGACAAGTACTAAACAATGTTTGTCTGGTTTTCCACAAGATCTTTAAACTCCTTAAATCTCTTGAAAACCTCTGATTTCTTCCTCACAAAATATATCCATGTATTTCTGGAAAAATTATTTATGAAGGAGACATAATACAGGGATCCACCAAGTGAAGGAACTCTAATCGGGCCAAACACAATCACTATGAACTAGTTCTAGGATCCCATTTTCCCTTGTCGCTCCAGATGGGAACCTCACCCAACTTTTTTTTCCATATATGCAATGTTCACAAAAGTCGACTTCTAAACCACATTCAGGAAAAACTTCTAACAGACCTTTTCTTTGCATAGCTCGAAGTAATTTTTCTCTAATGTGTCCCATCCTCTCATGCCATAACCTGGTCGGGTCGATGTCATCATGTCTTGTCAAGTCGGTTTGAACCGACTTGGCTCACACCGGGTTGAGTTGCTTCGACATCGACTCGAGTCAAGTCACAGTTGAGTCGATTTCAGTAGAAATGATGTTGTTGCATCCATTCGAGTTGAAATTCCCTAACATCTTGTACAAGGTACCAATCTGAACTCCTTTCATTAAGACCATCGCACCTATGACCATTTTGCACGAATCCTTCTAAAATAGAGTATGCACACCTACATCACTCATATTGCTAAAATATACCAGGTTTCTTTCCAAACCCAGAATTTGTAGCACACTTGGAAGGGTTTGTTTCCTCCCATCCTGTAGTGTCAGTCAGACTCTTCCTCGTCCGACAATTCTAGTTTTCGATTCATCCCCAAGAACAAATCACCTCCATCATACCGTTCATATTTATATAACCCTTCTTTATGTGGTGTCATATGATAGGATGCTCTTGATTCGATCAACCAAACATCTTGATCCGACTATGTATTGGTCGACGCTAGGTACACATCACCTCCCTTATCTGAGGTCTTCTTTCTCTTATTCGACTACTTCTCATTGGATCCATCACTGACTTCTATTTCCTTCGACTTGCATTCATTTTTGTAATTCCCATATTTACTGCATTTCCATCATCCTCGCGTCAAATGAACTGAGGATTTAGATCTACCCTTCGACTTGAAATTTCTACTGGAGAATCTTCCTTTATCTCTATCTACCGGTTGACCTCTCACTACTAGAGCATATTTGGTCGATCCTTCCATGTTCTTCCTTCTCATTTCTTCTAATAGCAAAGAACCAACCACGTCCTCTAGCATTAGTGTGGTTGTATTACTCCCAATATCCATGACTAAGATATCCCAGTAGTCTGGAAAA
Source organism: Picea sitchensis (assembly GCA_010110895.2). NCBI lineage: Eukaryota > Viridiplantae > Streptophyta > Pinopsida > Pinales > Pinaceae > Picea > Picea sitchensis. Next base: position 54,881 of record SNQJ01S0003837.1, read on the forward strand.
GAACATAATAGGTTGATACATTTCTCCTCGTCAATGATATTAATATCCACAAATGATAACTAGCTTAACATGGTATTAAATGCATTTAAATTCTCAGTCACCAAACTACCATTACTCATTCTCAGAAGATACAATTTCTTTCTGAGAAACAACTTATTTACTAGATATTTCGACTAGTATAATATTTCTATATTGTCCCATAGTTTCTTGGACAAATATTCACCTGAGACATTCAGTAGCACTGAATATGCGAGACAAAGTTGAATCGTACTTCTTTCTCTTCTTTCTAGTTTCTCCCATTCTTTCATTGACATGCTTGTCGGCTGGGTACCTGGACAGACCGTTGTCCATTTTTCTCGATCTACAAGAATATATTCCATTTTAAGCTTCCAAAGCTCAAATTTATGGCCATTGGATTTTTCTATCTCTATTCTGGAACTTCTCACCATTCTTTACCATGATCTTTAGCACAATTTATGGATTACGACTCTTACTATACCTAGGGTTTATTTCTCAGATTCAAGATTGGCAAATCAATATCTAATATAATCGCAAAAGAATAACATCGCTCTGATAACTCACTTGTCAGGGCATACCTAAGCTCTGATACCACATGTCAGGAAATGAAAGACACCTCCACACTTATCCTAGTAGAAGAGAAGAATAATTTAATCAATAACGTAAATGAAACAAGAAATCACATAGTACACCGAGATTTTACCCACCCTTAACCAGGAAAAACCAACGTTCCTTTGAGTGTTATGCTCTCTTGTTGTCTTATTCAATCTGAATAAAAGGTTACATGTCTAACCTTGGTCCACACCTAAGACATAATCAACAACATACCCTCTTGCATGCACAATAACAACCATGTAGCCAATTCATCTTACAAATGCATGACCAACAACCTACAATTACACATGCATTAAATTGCATAAGTGCATTCTATGATTACCCTTTATAGTGTTACAACAAGCCTCTTTATAGGATTTACAACAGGAAAAACCCTAAATATTGGCACCCAAAAATGGTTACAGATCCATACATACCCGTAAATCTCAAGATTATGTTATAGTCGACTCCAAGTCGGGTTACCAATCGGCCTTCGTTCGATCTCTTGTTGGTCGTCTCACACTCGCACTTCGACCTCTTTTCGGTTGACTTGTCATCGATATCTTCGACTTCGAATTTTCCCGGTCGAATCCCTCGAATTTGACTTGTTTTTCGATCCAGCTCGACCTTCGACCATCAATCGATTTACCTCGACTATACTTTCACTGTAAATAATATAAAAAACCAACATCTCCCATATCAATGTACATTACATGGGACCAATCATGCAAAGAATATAAAATATACCTGACATTCTCCCACTTGTTGTTTTCTTTTCATACAAAGGGTTATAGGACTACATAGTCAACAATCCAAGGAAGAAATGCCCATAGATCCTCTACACCAAGAGAACTTCTCAGTACTCATATATTTTCTTAATGAAACTGCAACATTCTCCAAAGTGTCCACCTTCATAACCAACACCTTCTTGTCTTCAACCATGTCTCTCACAAAGTGATATTGAAGATCAATATGTTTTGTCTTTGAATGATAATCCAGTTTCTTCGCTGGGAAGATTGCACTCTAACTGTCACAATCTATCCTTACAGCTTGTTGTACCAACCCAATACCTAAACACAATATTTGTAGCCATATTTCTTCCTTGCTTGCATGAGTGGTTTCCATGTATTCATCTTCTATAGTTGAGAGTTCCACTACAACCTATATTTTTCTCATCCTATTTATTTCTCCTTCAAACAGGTTAAACACATACCCATTTGTAGATCGTTTGTGATCCAAATATCCAACCTATCCTGCATCAAAAAAACTAGGTATGTCCAACACTCTATCCAATCTTGGTCTTCCTTGGTAGCACAATCCATAACTAGTAGTTCCACGCAAATACATAAAAACCCTCTTTATTATTATCCAATGCTCATTTTCTGGTTTCGACATATACCTGCTCAAAACCCCCATTGCATGTGTAATGTCTGGTCTAGTAAAGACCATTGCATACATCAAACTTCCAACCACACTAGCATATGGAACATAGGACATGTCCTCTTCCTCTTCCTGTTTCTTGGGAAAATAATATGTAAATAACTTTACACCTTCAGGAATAGGAACCTTAGTCAGTTTACATTCTTGCATATTAAACCTCTGCAATATTGTCTTGACATATTTTCGCTGATTTAACCAGAGTTTCCTATTTTCCATGTCTCTTTTAATTTCCATTCCCAAAATGAAATTTGTGGCACCAAGATCCTTGATGTCAAATTTAGAGGATAATTGAGTTTTCACATCCTGGATAATCTCCATGGAGTTTCCTATTATCAACATATCATCCACATACAAGACCGAATAAATAAGATGATCACCAATTAATTTGAAATACACAGAGTGGTCCATTTTTTTCCTTGTGAAGCCAAGTCCCAACATATAAGTGTCAAATTTTTGATACCACATCCTTGGTGATTGCTTTAACCCATACAAAAAAAAAATTAGCCTGCATACTACCTCTTTCTTTGCCTTCGCTACAAATCCTTTTGGTTGCTTCGTGTAGATTTTTTCTTCCATATACCCATGTAGGAATGTTTTCTTCACTTCTATCTATTATCAAAATCAAATGAAACAACAATAGATAAAATAAATCTAATAGAACTTAACTTGGAAAAAGGAGAAAACATTTCACCAAAGTCAATTCCCTCTACCTCGGAATACCCTTTTTCTACTAATCAAGATTTGTATTTCTCCACTTTTCCTTATGCATTAAACTTATTTTTAAACACCCATTTTATGTGAATGAGATTTCTTCCAGCCGGTAACTCCACTAGATCCCAAGCCTCATTCTTGTCCAAGGCTACCATTCCTTCAGCCATGGAATTTTTCTATAGCTTCCATCCTAAGAATCCAATGGCTCCCTAAAAGTTATAGGATCATGATCAATAATAAAGAAAGAAAATTTTGAATGGAAATCAAGTGGAGTATACCTTTCTTGTTGTCTTCTTTCCCAAACCGATCTCTGTAATATTGGAGTATGAGGATCTTTTTCTTCTGATTCTTGTTCTTCTATAGAGTTTGATTCATTATCCTTCAACTCAAACTCTATTTTCTCTAGTTCTTCCTTCCTTGGTAGGAGTTATGGTCTAAAAAAATATTTGATTTCTCTAAATATCACATCTTGGCTATACACTAACTTCTTAGTTTCCAGGTTCCAAAATCTTTCAGACCATCTTTATACCCTATAAAGATACATGTTTCATCCTTTTTATCTAACTTACTCATGTTCTCCTTTAAAACATGAATATAGGCATCATAGCCAAATACCTTGAGATTTGTCAAAGAGGGTTTCTTACCAGTCCATACCTCATGTGGAGTCTTGTCATCCAACGTTGATGAGGGTGATTGATTAACCAGATAACATGCAGTACCCACTACCTATGTCCTGAATTCTTATCCCAACATGACACCACTGAGTATGCACCTTGTTTTTTACATCAGTGTCATGTTCATCCTTTATGAAACTCCATTCTACTGAAGTGTATATGGAGTAGTTTGTTTCCTTTCTATACTGCACTTATTATAGAATTCTTTGAATTCATTTCCACGGAACTCTCCATCATTATTCGTCCTCAACACCTTAATTATTTTCTCTATTGTTTCTCCACAAGAGCCTTGAACTCTTTAAACCTATAAAAGACTTCATATTTATTCCTGATGAAATATATCCATGTATTCCTCAAGAATTCATCTACAAATTAGGAATACTACATAGATTTTTCCATTGATGGAACCGACACAAGTCCAAACACATCATTTTTCACCAACTGTAAAATTTTCTCTGCCCTCGTTGCACCAAAGGGAATCTTACTCGATTTTTCTTCCCGTATATGCAATGTTATCAAAAGTTGAAATCCATAGAGCAGTTATATATACCTTCAACCATACCTTTTTCATCTAGTAGTCGAAGGCCCTTCTCTCCGATTTTCCCCAATATTTGATGCCACAACATAGCATTTTGTCCAAATATTGTAGGAGTTTTTTCTTCTTTAACTCCAATCTCAGGAACAACAATACTATTACACCCATCGCTAATAGTGCTTCCTTGTAGTTTATACAGAGTTACAAACCAAACCCCCTTCATCAAAACCACTTCTCCTTGAACCATCATGTATGTTGATTTCTCAAACATTATTTTTACCCTTGCATCATCCATTTTTCTTACATAAACCAAATGTATGGCCAATCCTAGGAAATGCAGAACACCAAGGAGTTTTCTGATCCTTCCATCCATGAGATTCAACTTGACTTTTCCTTGTCCTGTGATTTTGGTTGTCGAGTCATCACCTCCATCATACATTTCATACTTGCAAAACCACTCCCTGTGAGGAGTCATATGAAAGGATGAAAATGATTCAACCATCCATGCCTCATGATCTGCATGTGTGCTTGAAGAATCTAAGTAAACATCTCATCCTTCATCTATGGAGGTGTTTTCTTCTTTAGAAGGAGCATCTTCATATTCATTCCCTCTCTCAAAACTTTTATATCTACATTGCTTCTTTTAGTTCCCTTCTTTTCCACATATCCAACATACCTTTACAAATTTCTGGGAGATTTATATCTCCCCCTAGATTTAGATCTCCCACTTGAGGACTGGATCTATTTCTTTCTTGGGATTTTCCTCTTGCAAATAATGAATATGTTCTATGTCCATCCATGTTATTCCATATCATCTCATCCAACAAAAAGTATGAGAACACACCATCAAAACTTAAAGTAGTTGTATTCTACCTATCCCCACAACCAAACTATCCCAAGAGTCTCGTAAAGAGAACAATAAGTTGATACACTTATATTCATCAGAAATATTAATATCAACATATAATATCTGACTTACCATAGTATTTAACATATAGTATATAATATACCCCTGTGAGCATCACCTGATGCAATGAGTGTTAAGTGGACTATTCAAATCACGAGAAATATTGGTCAGTTGCGACTAATACTCATGAATATGGGTCATAGATTAATGACTTACACTACGCAGTTAATCCCGAAAATAATATCTAATATCTTGCACTGCGGAAGCCCCTATATACTTAAATAATAAGAGTCAAGGGAGCTCTAATTGGGTAGTTCATAAGGCACAATACTTGCTAAGGTTTTGCAAATGGGGTAGCAATCTAAGTGGGCTTGATTGTGGGGAAAACTCCACAGTTACGCACACTTGAGCCAGAGGCATCTTGGGATGGGTGACCACCTGGGAAGTCCTGGTTACCGAGTGCAAGCCCTGGAAGTGATGATTGATGCTATGTGATTCATTTCGTTGGCTTCAATCCCATTTCTTCACCCCTATGAGAATCAACCGATGCAATGAGTGTTAAGTGGACTATTCAAATCACGAGAAATATTTGTCAGTTGCGACTAATACTCATGAATATGGGTCATAGATTAATGACTTACACTATGCAGTTAATCCCGAAAATAATTTCTAGTATTTAAGGTGTTAAAATGCTTTGTCACTGAGTCTCCATCTTTCGTCCTCAGGTTTTACAGCTTCTTCCATGGGAGCAGTTCATTTACGAGGGACTTTGACTGATACAAATCCCCAAACTTATCCATAGTTCCTTAGTTATAGCTTCCCCTGACGCATTCAGTAATACTAAATGTGAGAGACACAAATGGATTGTTCTCTTCACCTTCCAATCCAAATTTTCCCACTCTTTTGCTGAATTTCTTGAATATGTAGTGCCTAGATCCATAATGATCCATTGATCTTTGTCCACAAACAAATCTTCCATCTTGAGCTTCTTCAGCTCAAAACTTTTCCTATTAAATTTCTCAATCTCTATTTTTAAACTGCACATCATTCCTTTTCACCTGAATAATTAATATCACAAATCTCCCATTGTAACAAGGGTTATCACATACTCGAGCCAAACCCCTGACCTTAAAGGCATCCCCTTGAAGCCAATAATTTCTCTAATACCAAATGTACATTTTAACCTTGTACAATTATATAATGCAAATAGATTCTCAATAAAAACATAAATATACAATCACACACACACACACACACACACACACACATTACACAGATATTTTATATCGGAAACCTGTTGGCAGCCAACCCAATTTTTTTGATTACTCTCAAAAAAGCTGCCTACACCCCTTGTCGTATTACGACAAGTCATTGTCACATTGTGCTAATAGACATTCGTCTCATTTTTCCAACCATTACATTTCAATTTCGACTCAGTTTTCACAACTGCAAGTGTGAAAACACCTCTTTCGTTGATTAGACTGTCGTCGTCTTTGGTTGATTTGTTGGTTGATACTTGATCATTGGTTCATCATATGATTGCTAAAGTTTTTATCAGACCTTATGTTCTTGATCATTATCTTACTTTGATTGCGCATTTTGACGTATTTCATTGTTAAAACCTTTGGGCATAAGAGTTACTGGTTTTGTTATGATCTTATGAAAATTATAATGGATCTGGTCATATTGTTTTATCCTTGCTATGGGCTCTCACTCGATTCTTATATGAACAAATTTTATTCCATGGCTCTAAGACTTTGGAATACAAACACATATGGTATGCACCAAATACATTGGCAAGTTCATAAAGGTATGATAGCAATGGTTTCAAGGCGCATTAGTTAATCATATTTGATTTTTCAAATTTATACTTGGCATACTATGTTTGCAAAGATTGGATTATACGATGAATGATATAACCCCGAGCTGTATGTTATCACTAAACCCTGTGATTAAGCGATTTATTAAACGGTGGAATTGGCACGTTGAATCGGTAATTAATACTGGTACTGTGTTGGTTTTAAACTTAACACTTGGCGCGTTGATATCATGTTAGGTGTTGGTTCTGACCTGGATAATGGCACGTAGAACTGGTGATTCACCAACTCGTTGGTCGATGCATTTGTTTAAATGATTATGGTTTAAGAGCTCTGAACAGGTAATTAATGCTATGCGTGGCGGTGGTAATCCCACCACCTTCGCACGCATGGAGTAGTAATCGGTCTCGTCGGGCATTCAAACTATGCAAACCCTATCGTAATCCACTCTGTGCAGTGCATTCGGTGTGAAACCCTACCATGAGAAGGGGTTATGGCTCCTGTTGTGAGGGCCGAACCTAATGGAAGCCAAGCGCTGTTAACTTTCGATGGTGCATATGCCGACCTCGAAGAATTTGGCTGGCTTTCGTTTATACGGAAGTTTGATGGTTTCAACATCTCTGTTGCTCGGCAATTTGCACTGTCATTTGACGGTTGTCGAGCCANAAGGTTTTACAAATGGGGTAGAAAGCTAAGTGGGCTTGATTGTGGGGGAAACTCCATAGTTAAGCGCGCTTGAGCCAGAGGCATCTTGGGATGGGTGACCACCTGGGAAGTCTTGGTTACCGGGTGCAAGCCCCGGAAGTGATGATTGATGCTATGTGATTCATTTCGTTGGCTTCAATCCCATTTCTTCACCCCTGTGAGGATCACCCGATGCAATGAGTGCTAAGTGAACTATTCAAATCATGAGAATTATTGGTCAGTTGCGACTAATACTCATGAATATGGGTCATAGATTAATGACTTACGCTACACAGTTAATCCCGAAAATAATATCTAATATCTTGCACTGCGGAAGCCCCTATAGACATATACATTGTCGATCGTCTCTCGATAGATGCTGGGATAGCTTCAAGGTTTGAAGATAAAATAGAATGTCTCCATACCAGGGGCCTGAAGATGATATAAGGAAGATATGTTCATCCACAAACGAATCATCATGAAAAATGTCCTCATCTAGTCAAGGGAAGTCTGATATCAACTCGACAAAAACTAGCGATTTCTTAGACTTCGTCGAAGCAAAATCGAGATCAAATTCTTACAAAATAACAATCCACTTAATTTACTTCCCCCCTATGATACGCCTGGTGAGGATGTATGATACGCCTACCCGCGGATCCTTTTTTCTTATACAACTAATTAGTTCTTAGTATTGTTTCTAGGTCACAAGCCTCGTGTACAAGGATAATTTGGTTGTTACCTTCTTATTCTTCTTCATTCAAGGTAATATAAATGAATGAGTTACTGAATCCTACCAAAAGCATGTGATAAAGATCTTGTTAGGGTCAAAGCCCTTGATCTTTTCAACATATTTTAATCTTACGTTATTGAAATGGCTCGCAAACACGCCAATTTTATTTATGTTCCTGAAAATAAAATCTCCATTCTTCCACAACAAGGGGATGAATTGTTTTTTCCCTTTTTCATGAAAAAAATGTAACCATAAGTTGTATTGCTTTGCCACTTCTGTAATGAAAAATTTGTTAGATACATGGTATGGAAGAAAAGAGGGATTTTCTTTGGAACAAAATATCCCAATGCCACTATGATTTTCCACATGTTCTATCATTCCCTTTTTCTCCAAGAATTTGTTAGCCTGGTCAGATATCCTAGGGGTATTTTTACCAAACAACGGTCCTTTGAAGATTGAGACAAAATCATTGTAAACTTCGTAAAAATATAGAGAAGTCTTGTGTCTCCACAATGCCTGATACCAGAAGGTAACTGGATCTATTTCATAGTTCATCCTCTTACTTATAGTCAAGTTCATAAATTGACAACAATACACTATAGAAAATACCAAATAGGAAGCCATAAATAATTTTTTGTCCCATTTGTAATGTGATAACTGGGATGAGATTTCGATGGAAATCAATTTTTCCAAGTCAAAGATATCTTGTTATTTTACTGTAAAATGTAAAATATAAAGAATCATGTGATAAATGGTAACAATGCTTTCCTGACCTGTCAACCTGGTGAACAACCACACAATATCTCAAAAGGGGTTTCTAAAAGTGTTGTAGGAAAATCTGCCTGCGGACAAGTAGATCGACCTCTAAGGCTTGACCTTAACCCTAGACAGAAAAGTGCTTATCATGGACACTGAATTTCTTTCGAATCTATC
>SNQJ01S0003837.1:63973-78988 GCA_010110895.2 Picea sitchensis
AAAAGAATCGACCTGGATCCTAGTTATGTCTTCTGGAATAGTCACAATATTCTCCAAATATTCAGGTAGGAGATCTAGACCATTGTTATGTTTCTTTAGAAAATATATGTAGTCTTCTCCTTTGAAGGTAAGTGTTGGCTCCGGGAGATTCAACATATTGCAAAAAACTTGTGGTGAAAGGGAAATGGGGGAACAATCTTGGAGTTGCACAATTCTTTGGCTCGACACGTAATTCTCAATGCACCATGCAACAAGTTCTTTGCAGTTGAATACCTTAGGAACACATCCTGCGCGAGAAATTTCGGACGTCCAGATTACGTCTTTTTTTGCAGAAGGAGATGAGTAATATGATTATGCTCTGGACCACTAAAAGCTCTGGTATTCATGACCAAAAATATTCAAAGTATCTCCACAAAATTGTTTTCTAGATGTTGCTTCCATTTAGGTTGACAGGATGATTATTTATCTGAATAATAAATTGAAATAAATCCTTTCATAGAGATGACAATAATATAATCCTTTTGCAAATGGATAATTAATGCAATTTAATGAATAATCTCAAGTATTTCGCCATTAATGATAATATTTTCGAAGCCTACACAATTATTTGTTAGCATTAAACAACATTCAATGCATGTTGGAAAAAGTACGCGAATGGCAGGGACGAACGAGAGTAGTTTTGAATATGAAGTTTTTTACAAACCTGCCAACCCGTGGTTGTGGATGATAAAAAAAAGTCATTTGTAGAACAACGGTCAGTCAGACTTTCATGAAGGAGAAATAAAATGCTTTTAGGGACTCAATACCCATGACAAGTCTGATGGTTGAAATGAGGATCACGAAATGATGTATACGACTATTTGAGAAAAAATCGCGTATGTACGCACCCTACATGAGGACAAATCGCGTATGTACGTGTCTGTCAAGGGAAAAGCCACGTATACCCAGTAAAAAACTGCCAGAGAAAGGGTTAAGCCAAGATAATCAGATGTAAATTAAAAATAAGCTTTCAAACAATCATGCGACAAGGAAATTCGATCTAATAGAGAGAAAATCAAGGAGGAAAACACTCCAAACCCCCAAAAAAGAATATCAATCACCAATGTGGTCACCAATTTTGTTACGAGGAAAATCTCTCTATGGCATGGGGTAAACCACTATTGATGATTATAGCTACGTAAGACATCCTTAAGGACACAGACCGAGTGAGTCGGCCTAAGAGAAATCCCATAAGTTGGGTGTGCCCATGAGTTGGGTGTGTGGTTCCCCTCTGAGATGTAGAAGGAATGTTTTGTGCCCCTGTGTGGGGTGAGGAAGCCCATGAGTTGGGTTTGTGGTTCCTCTCTAAGGAGGATATGGAACGTTGTGTGCCCTATGTGGGGCGAGGAGCCCATGATATGGGTTCACTGTTATCCTCTATGCAAAGAGTTGAGATGATACTCTAGATGATTCTCCTGTGTAACGCAGTGAGAAAGAAGATGTGTTGATTTAGACATGCCTATGGCTGAGCACAGGTGAACATGTGGGAAATCCCATGAGTTGGGTGTATCGTTTTGAGAAAGAGATGAAACAATGTATTATCCTCCTCTATGCAGAGAGTTGAGATGATGTGATACTCCAAATGATTCTCATGTGTAACGCAGTGAGAAAGAATACTTGTTGAGTTGGACGTGTCTGTGGCTAAGCACAGGTGAATGTGATCCTAGTGGCTAAGCACTAGTGAGTGTGGTTCTCCTATGAGACACAATGAGATAGAGATGTGGACATCCCTGTGGCTAAGAACAGATGGATGTGCCCCTAGTGGCTAAGCACTTGTGGGTGTATAAGATCCCTTGCTATATTTTCCAAGAGTCAGACTTACCTGTAACTCTATTTGTGATGTAAAGGGTGCATGTCGGCTCCACCATAATGTAAAATATAATTAATGTAAAAGATAATTAATATGGTAATTATTAATTATATTTTGAGTTATTGAGGTCAGCCTTATTGTTCCAATAGACACATCATTTGATGTGATAAGTCTTATATAAATAAATGTGAATCCCCATTGAGGAAACACACTTATCATTGCGTCATCTCATGATTTCAGAAGTTGTGGTTTGAAATTATGAGAATTACAACACCCTCTTGTGTGCTAGGTTTGGTGATGGTGTGGGAGGTATTTCTCTTGAAGAATATAACAAAGGATTGGCTAGGTTTTCTTTCCTTGTTGAGAAGTGTTTCCGAGGATACTTCTTGTGTTCTTGTGCATGGTTATTCTTCTTGTGATCTTGGTTTGCTGCAGTAGTTATGGTTCAAGTAAAAACTAAGCAAAAAATTTAAAGTAAATCCATGAGCCATAGCTCATTGAAAATTCAACATGGTATCAAAGCATGCTTGAAGATGATCATGTGCATAGTAAAAAAAAAAGGAAGCCATGGAAGGAGACCTTACTGCTGGCATAAATAAAAGAGGGTCGAACCTCTCCTTAAGTGGTAAAGGTTGAGGCCAAACCTCCCTTAATTGTATGGTAAAGAAGAGGTTGGTCGCAGGCCTCTAAGGTTATCGCAACCCAAAAGAAATATCCATGTGGTATGAAGGAAGAAGGTAGAACTCTCCTTAACTCCGTGGTAAAATTTGAAGGGGTTGGACCTAGCAAATTTATGTGGAAAATCCCCTTAAAACTTGTCGCAGGACTAAGACCCTAACCGAACCCTGTCTAAGCATCTTGGACATCATGGGAAGGCGACCACCTACTCCTTGGTGGCTTGGCCTGCTAGAAAATGGTATCCCCAGCCTAGAAGAGGATCAACATTCTAGCTACATGACTGTATTATAAAGTCTGGACAGTCTGAGGTAGCCGACAGTCCAGGAGTTATTGAGGCAGCCATAACCGCACACTCAATTTTTTTTTTAGATCAATTTTAAAGTCAATATCTGAGCTAAGAGGCTGTAATTTATTTGTGCAAATGGTTGTTGGTAAACTTCATGCACAAGGTAAGTTTATGATCAGTTCTTTTATGAATTGTTGAGGTCTTTTCTAGATCCCCTTTTAGACAAATTTCTAAGACAACTCTGAGGCTATCTTTTCGAGGCATTTGGGCCGAATTTGAGGTTGATTTTCATACCTATAGTAATCAAGTTCCCAACAGTTATGTGTGCTTGTTGTGCCTGAATTCGAAGCAACCCTTAATGTGAGTCCCAAGTTTGGATCGCAAGATATTTATGTGTAGTTCTGTTAGAACAAGTTTAGAAAAATTGCAACAAGTGTTTCAGGGGTAGTTTGGGATAGTTTTATGAAGGTCCTAAATATGTGCAAGTCTGAGAAGAAATTAAGGCCAACTTGCAGCATAAGTTTTGAAGATATTTAAGTGGATTTTAGACCTTTTGTAAGTACAGATCTTAGAGGGCTCATTAAAGACCTTATCTTAGTGAAAACGAGAAAGGTGTTGTGACCAGATGGAAGGTTAGTTCTGATGTAAGTAAGCACATGAAAAGTGTTGATCAAGGGTGTCATAGTCCACTTCTTACAACTATCATGGCAAGGGTTTACGTTCCAATATCCATCTAAGCATGATCTGTTCAAAGGTGTATTATGAGATCTTGCTACTAGAAGTATTCTAGCAAAATATGTTTTTTGGAACATCCACACATTTATTCTTACTACTCTATTGGAGGTATTGAATGGAAGAATGTGGAGGTGGCCACAGGAAACTACAACAACATAATTTTCCTCCTAGTCTATGGAGGAAGGAAGCCTTGCTGCAATCATGGATCCAAAGGGATCTCAGTGCATTCAGAGGAACACCACACTGGAAGAGAAGAATCTAGGTTTGATTGTTTTAAATTATCATGCATATAACCTACATTTCTAAGGTTGCTACATTACAAGTAGGTGTTGTAACTGTGACAACAAATGTTTTGATTCTAGAGATGTACTCATGAATCTCCTCTAGGAGATATTCTTTTCTTGTTTCCTTTCGTTTGTTTTCTTGTTCTAGGTAGGTTAACATCAAAGGAAGATGCTTATCCTTTAGACTTCATAGGGAGTCACTTGACTCAGAAGGAGTCAAAATAATTGAGAAAGAGAGACAATACCATTTTTCCTCTTCAGTAGTCTAGAGGAAGATAGCCATTGGTACAGTTGATCCAGTTGATATTCCCAGGGACATTGTAGTAGGCCATAAAAGGCATGTTTGGGCTTGACAAACTCTGTAAGAGGCAGAAAGACATGCAACTGATGGAAGTGTCAAGAAATACAAAGCGAGGCTTGTAGTCGGGGGATTCTCACAAGCAGAGGGAGTGAACTATGATGAGACATATTGATCCAGTAGCCCGATGCACTTCCATCTGTACTATCATCCATGATTTGAAAACTAAATCGAATGGATGTAAAGACATCCTTTCTCAATGGTGAGATCGAGGAAGAAGGTTACATCGAGCAACTAGAAGGATTCATGATATATAGTGAGAAATCTCATGTGTACAGGTTGAAGAAAGCCCTGTATGGACTAAAGAAGACACCTCATGCTTGGTAGAAGAAGATGGATGGATTTCTGATGAGTTTGGGTTTCAACAAGAGTGTTTCTACTCCAAACCTATATTATTACATTGTTGGTGACGAGAGCCTGATTTTGATGACTTATTTAGGAAGCCTTGTTGTTGGATACAAGCAAGCTTTGACTTCTGATTTTGACATGAAGGATCTGTGTATGATGCGCTACTTCTTGGAACAAGAATTATGACAAAGGACTAATGAGATTTTCCTAAGTCAATGAAAATATACAGTGGGGATATTAAAGAAGTTCAGTATGACAAAATGAAAATCCATGCCTACACCGATGGTGATGGATTTGAAGAAAATGAATGATGATGATTCAGACGAGATTGATCCACAACTGATTGGATCATTGATGTATCTGGTTAACACCAGATACATGTACTTAATCAATTAATGAATCATCCGAGAGAGACTCACTGGATAGAAGCAAAACATGTATTGAGATATCTATGAGGCACAATTGGATATGACCTAAGATATGCCTGCAATGTAGACTTGAGTTTACAGGGATATGGCGATTGGGCAGGGAGCACAGGAGACCGAAAGAGCATGTCCGATTGTTGTTTTACCTTGGGGTCTACCATGATTTTCTAGTGCAACAGGAAACAAAGCTCTGTGGCCTTGAGTACCACAAAAGTAGAGTATATAACATTAAGTGCGGCAATAAAAAAAGCAGCGTGGCTTTGCAAACTTATGACAGACTTATTTGATCATGAGATGGATTCTATTATTCATTGTGATAACCAGAGCTGTGTGAAGCTCTCTTAGAACCATGTGTTTCATGATAGTTCAAAATTCATTGAGATAAAATATCATTATATCAAAGACATGTTGTAGAGGAAAGCAGTACACATACAGTACCTTCCTACACATGATCATATTGCATATATCTTCACCAAACCACTTGTTAATACAAAGTTTGAGTACTTCCGTGAGAAACTAGCTTGGTGAAGATTGCCTCCCTAGCTGAGAGGGAGTGTTGATGATTACAACCAAGACGAAGTTCGAGTACTTCCATGAGAGACTTGGCCTGATGGAGAATGCCTCCCTTGCTAAGAGGGAGTGTTGATGATTACAACTGCGTGATACATCCTCCAGGACACAAACTGAGTGAGTCAGCCTAAGAGAAAGCCCATAAGTTGGGTGTGCCCATGATTTGGGTGTGTGGTTCCTCTCTGAGACGGAGAAGGAATGTTGTGTGCCCTTGTGTTGGGTGAGGAAGCCCATGAGTTGGGTGTGCCCATGAGTTGGGTATGTGGTTCCTCTCTGAGATGGAGATGGAACGATGTGTACCTTGTGTGGGGTGAGGAGCCCATGTGATGGGTTCAATGTTCTCCTCTGTGCAGAGAGTTGAGATGATACTCCAAATGATTATCCTGTGTAATTCAATGAGAAAGAATATTTGCTGAGTTGGATGTGTCTGTGGCTGAGCACAGGTGAACGTGTGGGAAATCCCATGAGTTGGGTGTATTGTTCTGAGAAAGAGATGAAACGATGTATTAGCCCCCCCTGTGTAGAGAGTTGAGATGATGTGATACTCCAGATGATTCTCCTGTGTAACATAGTGAGAAAGAAGATCTGTTGAGTTGGACGTGCTTGTGGCTAAGCACAAGTGAACGTTATCCTAGTGGCTGAGCACTAGCGAGTGTGGTTCTCCCGTGAGACACAATGAGATAGAGATGTGGAAATCCCTGTGTCTGAGCACAAATGGATGTGTCCCTAGTGGCTAATCACTAGTGGGTGTATAATATTCCTTTTTATATTGTCCAACAGTCATAATTACATGTAACCCTATTTGTGATGTAAAGGGTACAGGTTGGCCCCTCCATAATGTAAAATATAATTAATGTAAAAGATAATTAATATGGTAATTATTAATTATATTTTGAGTTATTGAGGTTGACCCTATTGTGACAATAGACACATCATTTGATGTGATAATTCTTATATAAATATAGGTGAATCCCCATGGAGGAAACACACTTATCATTGTGTCATCTCATGATTTCAGAATTTGTGGTATGAAATTATGAGAATTACAACACCCTCTTGTGTGCTAGGTTTGGTGATGGCGTGGGAGGTATTTCTCTTGAAGAATATAGCGAAGGATTGGCAGGGTTTTCTTCCCTTGTTGAGAATGGTTTCCCAGGATACTTCTTGTGTTCTTGTGCATGGTTATTCTTCTTGTGATCTTGGTTTGCTACAATAGTTATGGTTCAAGTAAAAAATAAATAGAAAATTTAAAGTAAATCCATGAGCCATAGATCATTGAAAATTCAACAACCACCACAGACAGAATGACATGCATAAATAAAATATAATCCCAAGTATGCTATATAAATGAAATTCTAACAAGACAAGGCCAAGATCCTACCTCGTCCAGACGTTCGATGAAGACCATCGTTGAACATGCAACTCAAAGATTTATACCTGCAACTTGTCCTCAACAATCAAGATACGCAAGCATATGGTGATAATATATAATGTTAGCATATAGATTAGCATAATCCATTAACATACATGACAAATACACCCACAAACTAATTATTCAAATATTTTCAATATATCAATTGGACGAGAAAAGAGTATTTCTATTAAAATAATCATCAGAAGTATATAGGTGATAAACTTTTGTAATGACACACATTGGAACCGAGAAACTAAGTCCCTCCAGTTGGGCCTCCACCACTTCAATCCTCCACCAAAGGAAATCTCATATAAAGGAGACAATCAGGTTCTCCATCACAAAGAAGGAAGAGCTTGGGGGCTGAACAAGGAGTTCATACTTTCAAGGATAAATGGATGCAGACTCAATATGAAGTGAAATTTCTTCAGAGTGTCTTTGCTCTCAAAGTTGAATTGTTCAATCTCCTTAAAGCCTTGGATAAGACTCAATTTATAGCCTTCAAATGGAACTGAAGGGTCGATTTAGAGCATTTCTAGTATATGGAAGGTCAAGGATCATGGATCTCGTGACATGGCATGGAAACTCCACATAATTTTTAATTTTGAGCACCAAACCCGATGTACACGGGATGTAGTGTAAAAACCTACGTATACACTTGTTGTCTAATTTAGGGTGCATATATGTGGAAAAATGTGTTTTTTTTTTCCTCTGGAAGGTCCAAAATGGGACTTCAATTCTACATAGGGAAATGGAAAGGCCATCCAAGCAAGCTGCACGGGGTGAGGAAATTTTTTCTGTAACAGTGGTGATGGAAGGTATACTAGTTATGGTTATTGTTATGAAAATGTTGATAGCTGCACATATTGTTAGGTGATAGAGGATGCTCTCCAGACACTAGATAACCAAGGTGGTTTCCTAGAAGCTTCATATAACCAGGAGGAGCAGTTGGTCAAAATTTAGGAAGATGACCAAGTGTCACGAACATGAATGGAGGTAAATAATTCTCCATGTTCAATTCCTTCCTTTATTAATGATGACGCTTCTTTTGGAGTTTTTGAAAGGCACATGAAGGGAATTGTCTTGAATTTGTTGATGAAGATGGGATATAAAGGAGGAGGTATTGGTATTAATGGACAAGGGATCATTCAACCACTGGAGGTTGTGGGAAGGCCTTAGTATGTAGGATTGGGGTATGGTTAAGGAGAATGTTCAAAAGCAACAGAAGTAGGTAATTCTTCAAGAAAAGAGGTTGAATCATCACCAACACCATCTAATAAAAATGATGGCATATCACTTTCTGAAAGTGATAGATCTAGCAAGCGATTCCAGAGGAAATCAAAGTCTCCTAAAAAATCTCGGGACAACAAAAATTTTGCAATGTGGAAGAGAAAAGTTCCTTATAGTGAAAGTGAGACGAATATTAAGTCATGCAACTATTGCAATCACTACAATATGAGAGGAATTTGGATCAATAAATGTTGGAAGCTCCATCTTGAACTTGGTCCAAAGAAGGACAAGCAAGTTATGCATGCACCTATGAAGAAGTGCAACAAACAAACCTGCATTTCTATGATAAATAGAGTTGCCTCTATTGTTCACTGCCATATGTTGTATGAAGAGGCGTTGGTAACCATGTTGTTTGGTTAAGGAACAACCATTGAGTGTAAAATAATAAGGGTGTTTTTGTTGGAGGAGCCATCCATATGGAGGAGACACTTGCATGGAGTAAAGCCACTAGTTGCCACAATGTGATTATGAGGAAGTTGCCCAACGCAACCTATGGTACATATTGCTATGGGATAACATTGATGCTTGTTTGCTTGTTGAAGCCACCCATTGTGAAGGGGGAGAGATAGTTAGAAGAGGCCCATCATCTGCATATACTTCATAACAGATTATTACAATGGTGATTTGTAAATGCCAGAGCAGAAGCTACCGTGAATTCTCAAAAGGTCACAACTAAGCAACTGTTATAATGTTTGTGTTACAATTTTAGAAATGCGAGATTCCATGACAATGAAACGAATCACAATATCCAACGGGTAGAACCCATGACTTGCCATTCATTCCTTTCACACCATTGTAACAAAATGACACCAATATGATTCTTGGATCGAAAAGCCTCAGGGATTCATTTTGAGGTGATTTGATTGGTCTCATTGCCATTTGAATTGGATATGGCACATGATATGTTTTTTTTATTTATTAGCAATGACATGGTAAAGAACTAACATTTTACAATTTAGAACTATGATTTGGTGGTGGATTTGATATGATTCCATCAAACTTTGGATATGTCGAGACTTCCACCTTTTGTTAAATAATATGCCATTTGTTGAGCTTGTTGTCGAAGGAGATCTTGGGATATTTTTATGCTTGTGATGGAACACTTGTATCATTCCTCTTAAAATATTGTTGTTATAACCATCCTTTTCATTGTTGAATCAATAGATAATTGCATATTTCCATATGACGAAAATATGGAAATTAAGGGGTGATCAATTGATGCACAATCGAGGCAAATGTCTTTTATCGCAGAGTGACATAATCGATGGTAAAAACTTTGGAAATCATATGCCAGAGTTGTGTGGATTGAGCAGTGTGAACAATCATAATACCATGAAGCACCTCTTTCGAAATTTTCTATAGAGGAGGAACATTCTGCAACTAGTCATGTGGACATGCATTATGACATTCCAACATTTGACGAAGAAAAACTCGTTCCTATTCTACAAACTAATTTTCTTCCAGAATTCGAGCATGAGAAATGACACCTTACTATACTCGGTGATCATTGCGGTGCTCTCATCTCCATGTTCACAGACGAGAGAGGCAGATGGAGATTCTTTTTCATGGAGAGTGCAATGCAAATGATCCTCTACCACAATATCTCAATATTTTGGGTGAAATTTTGTCCTTTGGGTGAACGAAAAAAGTATTTGGGTTTACATGAAACATTATAAAGGATTTGTAGCCGCTCGATGAGAGTGAGAGGTAGTTGTTTTTCCTAAGCCTTGTTGGAAACATTGTAACGAGTCTTATAGCCACTATTGAGTGAGATGCATTATTTTGTCTAAAGCTTGTCTTGGTAATCATTGTAAACTTATCCATGAGTGTTTTATAAACTATTGGAAATTATGGTCTTGCTTAAAAATTTTGCAAAAGTTGTGGTCCATGTATAGTCAACTAGATATTTGCATTGATGCAAGTGTTGGCATCAACATCTTTCATTCTTAAGTACAAAGGTGAAGGAGAAGAAGGGTGCGGCCTTTCAGAGACATTTATTATGCAGATCAAGGAATCAACTACATATTTGCATTGATATAAGTGTTGGCATTGACATCCTCATTCCGAAGTACAAAGGTGAAGGAGAAGAAGGGTGCAGATTTTCAGAGACATTTTTTATGTAGATCAAGCAATGGAGAAGTGCATCATGGAGAGTAAGAATCTTTCTAGAAGCTGGTAAAGGTAGCTGCAAACATTCAAGTTACAATTTATCTCTATACTTTTGGAGGACCCAAAGTGATTTTTGTGGGGAGGTATGATCGAGGAGGATCTCCACATAGGGAATTATTACTTTGCACAGCATGGAGAAGATCATTAAATGTTGATTAATGATAGGTGACAAAGAATGATTAATTTTTCATTTAAATTGTAAAAATGATTAATACTTTAAATGAGTGTGAGAAGCTCGTGTATTATTCATTCAAATTGGAAAAATGATTAATACTTGAAGTTAGTGGAAGTTACTCATGTATTTTTCATTTAATTTGTAAAAAGGGAAATTAGTTTTGTGTGATAATCCACCTCACAAATTAGTTTCCTAGTTTCAAGGGGAGGTTAAGAGTCTCATGAGTTGGTTTGGGATTCTTCCTCATTATATCCCAAGTAGTTTCCTAGTCTCAAGGGGAGGTTAAGAGTCTCAAGGGGAGGTTAAGAGTCTCATAGGTTGGCTTGAGATTCTTTCTCATTTTTATCCTTGAGTTCTTACTAGATCCTAAATTTGTGGATCTTGTCTCCTTGAATTATGGAGTTAAGGAAACTATACAAACTCCTTATGTAAGCTATGGGTTTCATCCCTTTATGGATCCCCTTCTACAGAGTTGAGAGAGAGAGATCAAGAGAGATATGAAGAAAGGAGTTTAGTCCTTCTGGTGTCTAAAGAAATGTCACTTATGTGAGAGCCTTAAGTTCTTTGTGTAAGAGAAGGTTGCTATGGGTTTCATCCTTGTAAGGAGCATGTACCACATTTTGTGAGAAGGTTTCAACCCTGGCTAAAGGAAGGATAGTAAAATGATTTGTATTCCAAGCTAGATCTAGAGACATAGAAAGGACATCTGATGAAATCCGTTAACACGTGTGTCAAATTATATGTGTGAGTTTTGATTGCATTCTTGCTTGATTAAGTAGAGATTTAATTACACATATGCACATAATTATGACAATTTTTCTCATGTTCATATGAAATGCCTAATAATTATTTGCTCATGTTCACATGCGATTAAGCGTCAGTAAAATATCCTCGTCGTAGATTTTGTAGAGAAAGTTCTCTAAAAAAATCTCAGATCACATTGTACCTAATGTCTTCATATTTAGGCTTGACCTCCCACATGTTAATCAAATTCCTCAATTTGAAGTCCATAACTTGAATTAGAGGAGGAAATTTAATGTATTCTAAGAGTTTGAGATATTATTTTCAGTTAAGCAAGCAAGACATCTCTATCTTCATAATATTTGTTTACAATAGAAAATCAGTTCATAAAAGGCGAAAACCATGGAGAATTCCTTCTTTTCATTTCCTTATTTTTTTTTGAACAAACCCTTCTTTTAAGATCCTCTTCATTTGCTAGTAAAATGGAAAGGGGGAAGAATATAAATTTATAGCGTACTTGCAAGTATATTCTTCCGTGTGTAAAAAACATTTATTCTTATTGTGGTTGCGGGAACATGGTTGTAGAGTCACTTTCTTCACATGATGTTTAGGTTGTTCAAGTCCTCAAGAGAAACATGCAAAAATAGAAGACACCATGTATTTGGTCACAAAACACATGAAACACAAGAGCATGGGCCATAAATTGATGAAAAGAAATTGAAACCTCAAGTGTTCCTTGGGAAACCCTATATTTCTTTACCTGACCGCTTCAGCTCTAAAATTCCTATGAGAAAATCTTAATCTTACTCTCTTGACTAGAATTTTATCTAATCAAATCTCACTCCTTATTGATTCTAGCATTCAGAATTAAGCCTTGTCTTTCCTAAACCTCAGCCAGATTTTCTTTTATCACCATGGAATTATTTTCTACATTCTATTCCAAGGCCCAAATTTTGTTGTATTTTATTATTTTGTCGAAACCCTGATCCTTGGTTGGAACCTTGACCATCAAACTTCCTTAATCGGGTTTTCTTCTTTGTAGTTTCCATGTCAGCATGATAGGATAGTGTCAAGCCCCCTTTCATCCTATGGGTCACCCCTCATGATGTTGACGTGGCAATGATGTGTTTCTATTTGACATGGAATACATACAACCAGGAAATCAGGACACCGCAATTGCTTGTGTGTCATACCGTAGAACCCGATCCACATCACCCTGATCTCGACCACCTGACAATCGATACCTCGTGATTGTTTGTGTGTCATATCGTAGAACCCGATCCATACCTCCCCGATCTCGACCATCGAGCAACTGGGACACTGGGACATTGCGGTTGTTTATGCGTCATACCATAGAACCTGATCCAGACCACCCTGATCTCGACCACTGAGCGACCCAGACACCGGGCCATTGTCACACACCCCCTGCAGCATAGTAAATTTTATCTCTTTTTCGAGGGACAGAACCCCCAAAAACCTATGGAGCTTAGCACAGGCTGTAGACGCCACCTCTGCCTCGACAGAGTCTCTGCGTGACCTCCCGATTTTTAAGGATCGTTCGGTTCCTTTTATGAGCCGAAGTGGCCTCTTTCGATTTCCAGCTGAGATCTTAATTCAATCGATCCATAGGTCCTTCGGAAGTTCCCCTGTGCAAACAACACTAGGCGCGAGTTCCACGACTCCCAAGCGACCACAACGGTATGACCAAGGCCTACTCCCAAAGGTGCTTGTCACAACTCGCCATCTCGCGAGTTCGCGAGTTGAAGCTCTCGACTCCTCCTTTCAAATATCACGATACCCGAGATCACAAAATGGGTATAGCTCCCTTCTGTCAGCGCCCTCCATGCGTGACCACTGACTAGGATAAACACTAGCTCCTCTCACTACTCGCCGCTTCATGATTTCAAAGGTTGAACTCTCATTCCTTCCTTGTGCAATCCTCTGAGAATTGAAAGTCAGTGAAGGTTAACCTTCCTTTCGCACTTCTCGCAACTCGCCACTTCACGAGTTGTAGCGTCGAATCTTGGCACCTTTCCTTCACGAACCCCCGAGAAGTGATATTTATTTTCCCTCTCACGTTCTTGCTACTCGCGACTTCGCGAGTCAAAGGGTTGAGCTCTCATGCTCTTATCCCGCGAATCCCCGAGACATGAGAAGTCAACGGAGCATTGAATCCCTTCTCCAGGTGACGCGTGTCCACCTGTCAATCATGCGGGCCCCACCTTAAAGTTCTGCCACATGTTCTCTTGTGCCCGGCTCTTGGCACTTCGCTACTCGTGAAGTCGACAATGACTCCTTTCAACCTCCGAACCCCTGAACGCACGATAGGTGATGAGGTTCCTGATCCAACGGTCCTCCCATTCTCTAGATCCAACGACGATCTCCACTCCTCGCGACTTCGCCACTCGCGACTTGGAGCACCCAACCTTTGGGCTCTTACTTTGCAAACCTCCAAGTTCGCGAGATTCCTTGATCTCTGCCACCTGTCCTCTCTAGATGAACGATCCTGACCCTCTCGCGACTTTGCCACTCGCGAAGTCGAAAGACTTCCCTCTATGACTCCTGATGTCCGAAGCCCCGATATGGGAGATCTCGTGACACGCATCCACTCTCAGATGAACGACTCAGATTTCTTCGAGACTTCGCTACTCACGAAGTCAAGATGCTCGCCTCTGTGAGTCCCGGTGCCCGAATCTTCAAAATGGATGATTCCACGACACGCGTCCTCCCACAGACGGATGGCTCAGATTCTTTTGCCCCTTCAGGAATTTCAGGACAAAAGTCTCGACCTCCTATCCGCCGATATGCCGAAATTCTAACACGTCGTCAACGCGGGTCGCACAACGGAACTTCCCGCCTTTTGGAGTTTTGGACTTTGCGACTTCGCGAATCCTGATGCTAAGCTTTCGGTTCTTCAACCCACGAAACCCTGAAATACTGAGTTCTGATGCACTTCACTAATAACTAGCTCACACAAATCCTTTTTCCCCTTTGGGACTTTGCCTTTCGCGACCTCACGAATCTTGAGGCAAGGGTTTTAACCCTTCAACTCGCGAATCTACGAAATGAGATTACGCGAGTGATCCAACGGTCCAATTTCTCCCGAACTTAAAACTTGAAAATAGGCTTACTGTAACTCCCCTGCTCCTCTGCAAAAACTGACGGCTCTCGAGACTTCGTGAATTCTCCATGGAGAATTCCGACCGTCCAATGCCTCCTTAATGACTCTTGCGAAGCGAGCACGATATTCCTTCGCTGCTATTTCGGGATTTCAAGAGGATCATTCTTCCTCATACAGGGTTACTAAGACTTGCACCTTCAAACCCTTTTCCAGGTTCTTGGTGAGATTTCTAAGAAGGGTGTCTCTATGGGGAGATCTATCCAGGGTATTACCTGAGACGGATAACGATATAGATTTCTCAAAACAGACTTGAAGTCTGAATTAATTCAATATGTGTATAAATAGCGATTTATAAAACATAAGCCATACATAGTCTTTCCATATAAGTGTGCAACCACCATTTCTAAATCAAAACACTACACAGGCAGTCTTATACTCAAACCATTCATAAAACTGCACAAACTGTGAGCATACATGTCAGCATATAAATTTCAAGATACAAAATGTAAAACACTTATCATAAATAACACCAGATGTGATTGCAACTGTTGAGAGGGGTGCTCGTTTCCACCCAA
>SNQJ01S0003837.1:79162-92077 GCA_010110895.2 Picea sitchensis
AGGATAGGGTGATCGTCAGGGCTTGGTTTGTCACCTTCGATTGTTTTCAACACCTGTATTGCATATAGGGGACATCCCTTTCAGAAATACTTTCTCATTTGCAGAGTTGATATTTGTCTCACCGAGACAAGTTTTCGGATCCCTTGAAGGGTTATCTTTTTCCCTTCTTTACTTACACATTCTAAGGTTTTGTGGTAACAGTCCAATCTGGCTTTATGGGTGGCTAGCCAGTCCATACCAATCAGCAGATCATACGATCCCAGGGGTAATAAGTTAAGGGTTGTTTGGGTGGGGAATTTACCCAACATCAATTAATGTACTCATCATCAAGTTGTTGCTTTGTGGTGGGAATTTACCCAACATCAATTAATGAAATTTACCCTAGAAACAACTTGTTTTTTACTAGTCCTTGAATGAACCCAATATTGGTGAGTGACGTGCAATGACAAAGTATGGGCTTGGTTACAAATAACTATTGGGTATCCTTCAAGACTCTATATCTTTCCAATGGTTGCATCGATTGTTATATAAGGCATTGGATCATGTAGAGGAAGAACCTGAGATCAATACCCCTTTTCTAGAGAGGAACATATTCTAGGTGGGAAAAGAAAAGGAAGTGCACTAGTAAGAAATCCTCACCACATTTAGAGATTGGGGGATATAAACTGCAAGATGTCATGATGGATTTAGGCTCGAATGTAAATATTTTTCTAAGAAGTTGTAGGAAATTGTTGAGATGCCTAATTTAGTGTACTCATCCATCTAGTTGCACCCAATGAATTAGTACATGTTCTAAATGTTTGGGCACCTAGAGGGGCTAGATATTGACATTGATCAAGGGGTCCACACCCAAACAAATTTTGAAATTATTGAGATTATGAATGATGGAGATTCTTATCCCACATTGATTGCAATGATAGTTTGGTCATTTGATAATGATCTTATCCTAAATCTTAAAATTAAGTGGAAAATGATTTTTGAGGTGGAAGGAAAACAATTTAGTATAACCTTTAGATCCTACCCAAGGTGAGTGGTTTGTGGATGATAATATACCATGTAATGTAGTGGATCAATTTTACATCCTTATTTCTAAGAAGCATGATGAGTATATTAATCCCATTCCCAACCACAAACTCAGGTGGCATAGTGTTTTCTCTTTTGATACCAACTCCTAAAAGGCACTACAATGATGGAAAACAAGAGAACACAAGCAATCCACTCAATGTTTCTCTATGGTTCAATCCACTTGTTGGGTTGGTGTTGAGTTATTTGTTGCACCAAAGTTTGATGGACTAGGGAGGTACAATACATCATTGAGGACATGCACTATAAGGTTGACCTTGTGTTGTGCATAATTTCCTTGGATGCTACCTTACGAGCTATGCCAACTCCCTCGTGAATGACATAATATGAATATGGAAACATAAGAAGAAATGAAGGCATAACAACAGAGGGTGAAAACATTGCATGAATATGATGATGTTTGTTTGGTTGTCTAGAAGGGAGTATGCAATGATGATCCATTGGAGAGATCGAGAGCATGAGAGGCTAATTGTTGAGGTGTGGAATATCCACAATTGTAGAGAACACTCGTGAATATGAGCTACTAAAGTAATTTGATTGTTCGTTGATGAGTAAATGCATGGGTATACTAGAGCATACTATCATGATGTAGAATCTTAATGAATATTTTGAGTTGTGAGGGTAGCAACTCGAGTTGGCCTTCCCCGATATATACTTCTTGACAAGGCTATCGATTCAAGGGGAAATAAAAAACACTCAGTGCCAATTATGGGTGGTCAGTATTATAGAGGCACTCGTAGTCCTCCATTGTGAGGAGGGAATAAAAAATTTGGATGGGTCAATACCATTAAAGAAGATTGGTAACCTAGGGGTTAGGGCAGTGTTCCACATGGTGTTGAGGGTGGGTGGGATGTTTTCATCCACTATATTTTAGGCGACTAGTTAGGAATGTTATGGGGGTGCCTGATATGCATGGTTATGGATACTTCTAGGGATGTTGTGGACATAAATTATCCATTTCCATGAGCATGGGGGAGGTAAGTTTGCATTTAACACATTGATATGTGCCTTCTTTTTTGATCGGGTTCTTTTTATCTATCTATATCATGCCATTAAGGCTAACAGAGTGAGCGAGACATAGATGGCGTGGTTAGGGGAGTTGATGATCCAAATTGATGGTGAAGAATAGAGCCATATCTCCTTTGAGAAATAATTTGATGCACGGGAACATAAGATCATAGTATTTGAGGAGTATCCCTATGCAAGGATTGAATTTTTAGGGCACCTAGACTTGTTGATGCCACAAGGGGATGCCTGAGACCCATGGTGAGATTTTTTTTCTTTTATTTTTAATGAGTGTTTTTACTACAATACATGTATGTGTATAAATGTTTGTATTTATGTTATAATTTATATGTGAATTTATGATGATATTGATGAATTGCATGTGTCTGTGTAGATATTGGGCTAATGAGACTTGTCAGAGCAGCACTAGCACCAAGTGCACTGCTAGCCGTGAAAAACAACTAAGAGTAAGAGATATGGAGGAGGGTGTTGGGCCAAGAATTGAGGACGAATGCAATTTGAAGGGATTTCTAGCAGAGTTCCATTGTTTATTTGATATCTTGTTGGAGGGAGTCCCTGAGGATAGGTGTGTTACACTAGAGGACTACTTCATGTATGCATGTATTGGCATCGAAATTGAGTTAAGTCACTCCTATAGAGAGCTACTTGAAGCAACCATATTGTGAGTGATTTGGTTTAAGGTGGGCATGGCGAGGTCCAACCTATAAGAGACCTACAACCTTTCAACAAGATACCACCACTACAACAGTGTAGTAGTAGTGGGTGGGATGCCCCCTTATTTTTGTATGGAAGTGAATATGCATATACAATTTTTGGGAGATACAGACTAGTGATGTAAAATCTCTATTTTTTTAGGCTAATATATGTATATACACAATATGTTCATGGTTTTTCACACATGTGATAATGCGTTTGATGTGTTTACATGGTTTATTTATCATGAGATAATGTTTATGAACATGCTTTGGTTTATTTGTTTTCATATTTGTAAAAACATTAATGTAAAATGTGTCGGGACTTGATTTATTATGGTGTCTACAAAAACATTGTGATTTATAGGAACATCAATGAATGTACTAGTATCAAAATATTGGGATATAAGTCTAACCCATAGGCATTTCCTGAAAAGAGGAGGATTGCAAGCATTGCAAACCTTGTTAAACTATGTGACAAGTATCTAGAAATCAAGGTGAACATGAAGATGATTAATGTGAAGGGTGATTCCATCAACAAGTAAACAAATCATGACATCACGTTCAACTTAAATATTGGTTGTGGGGCCCAAGAAAAAACCACTGCAATGAAATAACATATGAGACCATGAGTAAATATCCCATGTAGTTGAGGAAAGATTCTAAGTCCAATGACTTGCACCATCGGTGAAGATAATGTAACAGGGAGTCCATTAGACCATCTAAACAAGTAAGTGTGAGAATGCAAATATAAGTCACAAAACAAAATAGTAAATGGAACCATAAAATAAGCAATCTTAAATTATATATAATCATGATTGGGTAGTGCTTGCTAGTTGTTAGGCATAGAAATACTTCAAGTACAACCCATTAAGGGATTCCTTGAGGAGTTTGTCATTTGGGAAAGCAATTGTGTATGACCCCTTCATGACACAATGTTTTATGATGTAGGGATCTCACCATAGGGATTCAAACTTTCTAAGGCCTAACTTTTCTTTGGCTAGGTCAAAAGAAAGGACTAGATCACATTCGTGAAATGAAGGAGGGTGGACCTATCTATCGTACTGGGCCTTCAAGTGCTTCTTCATGGCCTTGTTACTCTATAAGGTGGTGTGATGGTCTTCAACCACACATTCCAAGGTTACTAATCAATGTTCTAAGTTGGTGGTGTTAGGGAGGCGTTTTATTGCTAAGTGGAGAGGAGGGATCTTACATTCAATGGGTAAAATTGGCTCTATGTTGTGAATGAGATGGAAGGGTATAAATGCAATGGAAGTTTAATGGATGCCCAATAGGTCCATAACATCAATAAAATCATGTGGTGCCAATAGATTTTATGCTTTTTTATTATTCTTTGAAGCATAATTGTTGGAGTATTGAGAGGGGGGGTGAATCAATAATATCGTAATTATAATCCCTTTTCTTCAAATAATCCAACTGTTATATCAATGTAGAATTATTATCCAATAATGAGCAATAAGAAATTAACAATCACACACATACACAGTACACTAGTGTTTTACGTGGAAACCCAAATCGGGAGAAAACCACATAATGTTTTTTCTTATATGTTTTGAAGAATTACATTCATTGGAAGCACCAACTTCCTTTGTTTTCCAGCTGCAACTAGAAGGAGGCTCCAATCCCCTAGTTTCCCAGACTACAACCTGAGGGAAGCTCCAACTCCCCAATTCTCTGGCTACAAATAGAAGGAGGCTACAACCCCCTATGTTCTCCAGCTACAACTGGAAGGTGGCTACAACCACCTATCCTTGCCCCGTCCAACCGCCCTGAAGTAGAAGTAGAATGATGGAACCACTATCACACTATCACTATGAGATATACTGCTGTAAAATTGTACCAATAAACCTGAACCATGCATCAACCTGTACCTCAACCTGTAATCAACCTGTACCATAAACAAGTGCATCAACCATGGACCAACATGTACCAAACAACTTGTAATCAACCTGTACCATAAACAAGTGCAACCAACCATGTACCAAGTATGTACCAATAGTGTGTCAACTACTCATAAACTATGACTCATCAATATGTACCAACATCATCAACTATACACCTCATATATGTGAGAACTCATCAACTACCTGTCTCAACCATGTACCCAACTTGTACCTCAACCAAAATCCCTCATCAATTTCATCATCCAAATATGATTTATAACTCTGTAATAGACTTGGTGTTATCACTCCAAGAAACTCTTTGGGTTTTTAAGCCAAATATGCTTGGTAACTTAAGAAAAGATAATTTAGATATGCTTGGATCAATGGGATAACTCAATAACTAATGAAATGGACAACTCATCATACATTCGAATAAGACAATGCTTTTAGAGATAAATAATCAGACAAAATAGTTTAAATGGGAGATAAAGAATACTAATCCTTATAACCAAATACAATAAGATGTAGTGTCATACAAGATAGCAAGGATGTTCTTCAATTCAAGTTTATGAGCTTAATAAAGAAATGTCAGTCTTTATAAGCTAAAACAAACTGAATTCAAGTGCAGAGAGATGAAGTACATGACCAATCTGATATTGAAGACAAAAGAAAACTGTGATTCTATTATCAAATAAGAGTCTATTACAGTAGAAAAATGTATCCAAAATTGAACCCTGATATCTTAAAAAGATAGGTATTTATAGCCTTTACAACAAGTCTAAGATCCTGGAAAATTGGATCTGTATATCTAAATATAGAAAGTAAAACTAACTAAATACAATTGGATAACCAAAGATCTAATTTATATGAATCAAATGGTCTTCAAAAGGTCTTTGACATCTGGTCTTTATCATTGATGTGCCTCTCATGTGTCTCTGATATGTCAATGATGGGAAAGACACATGTCTTTAGTGGCTGAAAGATTTTACCAGTTGTGAGCAAATTTTTAGCTGACCATGTGAGCATTTACCTGATATATTTCCACAAAATCTTGAAACCACATGCTTCAAAATTTGGTGATTAATTATTTGATACCATCTTATACTTTAAATGACCCAAAGATCGCTCTGTTTGAGCTCAACTCTTCAAAATTCTCATTCTGCAGTTTCACCATCTATTTCGCCTTAGGATTTACTAATTAGCTGATGAAAGCTCTGCTTTTCAACAACTAATTGGTTATAATTTCACCTTTCGTGCTAGTGAAAACTTTTCTTTGGCCAAAACAAAATCTTCAAAATGGGTACACTCTGCCACAAAGACATAATCTCTAAACCCTGAAATGGATTCTGATGCGGTTCCCAGCCCTGAAACGGTTGTTAGAAATGGCAAAGAAAACACAGATGCAATATAGGACAAATTACATAGCTTGTAATCCTCCCAATCTTTGGATTGCAAATTCTCAAATATGCCCACAAAGGATTCCACTATATCTAGAATCTTTGATAAAGGAAGACAAAGA
Organism: Picea sitchensis; assembly: GCA_010110895.2. Taxonomy (NCBI): domain Eukaryota; kingdom Viridiplantae; phylum Streptophyta; class Pinopsida; order Pinales; family Pinaceae; genus Picea; species Picea sitchensis. The sequence goes on from SNQJ01S0003837.1 coordinate 85,387, forward strand.
AGGTAAGTATCATCTTGTCTGAGTATTCTTCTTGATTCTTGGATATGAGCAATGTGCTCATTTCAAACCCTGTTCTACCCCCAAGGAAAGGCATATTTGAAACCAATTTGAGCGCTAGATATGAAATGATCCTCTTTAATAATGTTGCACATGAGATAGATATAAACCAAGAATGTAACAAAGAAAAATGTTTATATCTCATCTGCCTTTGCTCACAGCAAATGCTGGGCTCCTTTAACAATTGGAAGTACTCGATGTGGCCATTCAAGAAACGAATTTTCCAAGTGATGTTTTGGAAGAATACATAGAACCCCAGAGCCGAGGTGCTTAAGATCAGATGCCCATAAGCTAGGATTTCATTATTATAACATCTGCAATGATCTGAAATATGAAGCATGTGATTCCACAGACAATAATCTTAGAATTATTTCCATTTTGTTGCTAATGAGTCTGGAAACTCTTGACACCTCATACTTTGAATACCAAGCTCTGCTCTTTTGTGACATTGGCACATGGCACTTGTTCGTGGATTTTATTATCTAGAAATATGGATTTAATTCTGGCAGGTGGTGACAAATTATCACCACAGATCTGTAGCTATCGATTCATTTAAACAACTCATCGATCTGACATCTTAGGCTATGGTGCCATCAATCTCCATAATTTTGGAAAATGACACAATCTTATTTTTGTCTTTGACACCTGTATGACATCTGTCCTTCAATTATATTCAGACTCGTTTGATGTGCTATTCAACAAATCATTAGCATTCCCTTTCAGCAGCTTAATGTGTTATGAGCTATATATTGAGCTGTCGAAAACATCTCCTTTCGGTGGCTTTGAGTTTTAGGATTTGACCTGTGGCTTTGAGTGTTGACTAATGGTTGTTAGTGAAATAAGATTCTCACTATTTACAAAATTTGCATCTGCCCCAAACCTTTCATGATAAATTTACAAAATTCAATAACCGACACTTGTTGATGAGGTGGATAGGATAGGAGCTCGTGATTTGTGACTTGACTCAACGCTGGGCTGTATATGATTTTGAGTTTGACTCAAGCTTAGGCTTGAGGACTCGGCTTTAGCTTGGGCCTCGTGTGGCATATGGATTAGATTGATAGACTAGATTCATGGCATAAGGAATTGGGCTTAGTGCTTAAGAGATTCCAAGTGTATTCATATGTAAACTTAGGCATATGCAGGGATATGGAATTTGGCAAAGTCTAGTATGAATCAAGTCAGACGTAGGTCATTTGTGTGCACACACCACATTTTGGATAAAATTTACAAAATAAAAATGTATATTTTTATTTGTAAATATAAAAAGATCTAGAAACTAAGGTTAAGGTTCTAATAACTAGGCTTTTGGAATGCAAGTCAAGATGGAAAAGCCAAAGAAATCTTAGGAAAAATGATTAATAGGAGATTATTCAAGGCTTGATGAAGAATTGAGGCTCTAATATTTCCCGAAATACCTAAGGGAACGATAGATCAAGTAGCGAGTAATAAGGACGTTCGCAAAAAATACCAGTGCATTTTTTGTCGCTAACATCTAGATCCAACTGGGATGGAGACCTCCCTGTGAGGTTTCTAAGAACCTAGTAGTTCCAGTCGCCTTTACCATTGGGCTATGGAGTCATCTAGCCTGTGCAACTGTTCCTCTGCAAACCTGCAACCTGCCTGTAACTTGCCTTTAGCCTGCTTGTAGCCTGCCTTGCTTATTTATGAACTCAACAACTAAAAAAGATATAGCTGCTCGTATGGAAAGCTTATTCTTCTGCCTACCCCTATACTAACCAGTAGAAGTAGATTTATCAAGTAAAATCAAATTTCCAATGCAACCAAGAAAGAAATTGACTTCCTAGCATCATACTTGATCTTGACTTGAAAGATAAAAAAGACCATAGCTTGTGGCAATGCAATTTGAGAAGATGACATAGCCTACTTTCATCTGAAAAAAGTATTTGGAAATTTATGTTGATTATAGAATCCAAATAGTCAGCAATAGGGTCATCAAACTCACAATGAAATACTTCTCCTTGCTACTGATCCAGCTAAAAGATGAAAAGTTGTTTCAGGCTGCCTTTATTGATCTCATTGTTGAATGTAAGCTGCTCAACCCTTGCTGGAGAAACATATAGGATGGACCATTGATCTGGACCCTTCTACTTATCATCTTCCCCTTCATGTCTGCTGCCAACCACCTTTGTCTACAAATCTGGAAACTCAAAGATTCCCTTAGTATTTGTTGTAGATCTGAAATTATCTCTTGCTGATATATCAATCTGCTCATCATTTTTCAAATTTTCAGAAGGGATAATCAGATCTTCATCACAACCATMTTTAAAATATGCATTTAATACAATGTTAAAAGAATCACAATGGTTATCATAATGTGAATCATCAATCTCTCGACAATGAAGAGTATTCTCTATAGCAACATAGTCTTCATGAACATCTGAATCTTTTGTCCATAAATGAAATTCATGACAATACTCAGGATAGAGAAGATCATTTGGAAAATGTACAAAACACATGAAAAGCAGCATGAAAATTTGCCAAAGAGTTGATACTGGCATAAGGCAGAGACCGGTACCAATCACGAGCAATTCCCTCTAATGAGAAACATAAGAGATGGATTTGAACATCCTCATGCACAACTTGAAACCGATGCATGTAATCATGAAAGTCCAACAAATGCTCAACTGACACTTCCCACTCTTCTCCTTGAAATATGGGAAGACTATTTTCCCATTCATCTCTACTAGGCACTGGATTAGGGAAACCAACAATTTTTGAAAAATCACAGAACGCATACCTCTTAGCAAAGATCTGGTTCATGTCATACCAGTGGAGTCACCAACAGATTTCTGAACAATGGAGTCGCCACTGAATTCATCCTTCATGGAGTTGCCAAATAGATGATTACAACCAATGTGATGTCTAATCTTTGTCTATCATCAAAGATCAACTCTGTGTCGTATCCCAGGAAAGATGAGCTTCAGTCTCGGTTCCCCGACAACGACGCAAATTTGTTATCACTCCAAGAAACTCTTTGGGGTTGTAAGCCAAAGATGCTTGGTAACTTAAGACAAGATAATTTAGATATGCTTGGATCAATGGGATAACTCAATAACTAATGAAACGGACAACTCATCATACATTCGAATAAGACAGTGCTTTTAGAGATCAATAATTAGACAAAATAGTTTAAATGGGGGATGAAGAATACTAATCTTGATAACCAAATACAATAAGATGCAGGGTCATACAAGATAGCAAGGATGTTCTTCAATTCAAGTTTATGAGCTTAATAAAGAGATGATAATATTTATAGGCTAAAACAAATTGAATTCAAGTGTAGAGAGATGAAGTACATGACCAATCTAATATTGAAGACAAAAGAAAACTGTGATTCTATTATCAAATAAGAGTCTATTATAGTAGCAAAATGTATCCAAAATTGAACCCTGATATCTTAAAAAGATAGACATTTATAGCCTTTACAACAAGTCTAAGATCCTGGAAAATTGGATCTGTATATCTAAATATAGAAAGTAAAACTAACTAAATACAATTGGATAACCAAAGATCTAGTTTATATGAATCAAATGGTCTTCAAAAGGTGTTTGACATCTGGTCTTTATCATTGATGTGCCTCTGATGTGTCTCTGATATGTCAATGATGAGAAAGACACATGTCTTCAATGGCTGAAAGCTTTTACCAGCTGTGAGCAAAGTTTTAGTTGACCATGTGAGCATTTACCCAATATATTTCCACAAAATCTTGAAACCACATGCTTCAAAATTTGGTGATTAATTCTTTCATACCATCTTATACTTTAAATGATCCAAAGATCGCTCTATTCGAGCTCAACTCTTCAAAATTCTCATGCTGAGTTTCACCAGCTATTTCGCCTTAGGATTTGCTAATTAGTTGATGAAAGCTCTGCTTTTCAACAACTAATTGGTTATAATTTCGCCTTCCGTGCTGGTGAAAACTCCGCTTTGGCCAAAACAAAATATTCAAAATGGGTACACTCTGCCACAAAGACATAATCTCTAAACCCTGAAATGGATTTTGACGTGGTTCCCAGCCCTGAAACGGTTGTTAGAAATGGAAAAGAAAATGCAGATGAAATACAGGACAAATTACAGAGCTTATAATCCTCCCAATCTTTGGATTGCAAATTCTCAAATATGCCTGCAAAGGATTCCATTGTATCTAGAATCTTTGATAAAGGAAGACAAATAAGGTAAGTATCATCTTGTCTGAGTATTCTTCTTGATTCTTGGATATGAGCAATGTGCTCATTTCAAACCATGTTCTACCCTCAAGGAAAGGCATATTTGAAACCAATTTGAGCACTGGATATGAAACGATCCTCTTTAATAATGCTACATATGAAATAGATATAAACCAAGAATGTAACAAAGAAAAATCTTCATATCTCATCTGCCTTTGCTCGCAACAAATGCTGGGCTCCTTTAACAATTGGAAGAACTCGGTGTGGCCATTCAAGAAATGGATTTTCCAAGTGATGTTTTGGAAGAATACACAGAACCCCAGAGTCGAGGTGCTTAAGATCAGATGCCCATAAGCTAGGATTTCATTATTATAACATTTGTAGTGATATGAAATATGAAGCATGTGATTCCACAGACAATAATCTTAGAATTCTTTCCATTCTGTTGCTAATGAGTTTGGAAACTCTTGACACCTCATACTTTGAATACCAAGCTCTGCTCTTTTGTGACACCGGCGCATGGCACATGTTCATGGCTTTGATTATCTATAAATCCGGATTTAATTCTGGCAGGCGGTGACAAATTATCACCACAGATCTGTAGCTGTCGATTCATTTAAACAACTCATTGATCTGGCATCTTAGGCTATGGTGCCATCAATCTCCATAATTTTGGAAAATGACACAATCTTCTTTTTGTCTTTGACACCTGCATGACATATGCCCTTCAATTAGATTCATAATCATTTGATGCACTGTTCAACAAATCATTAGCATTCCCTTTCGGCAACTTAATGCGTTATGAGCTATATATTGAGCTGTCAAAAACATCTCCTTTTGGTGGCTTTGAGTTTTAGGATTTGACCCGTGGCTTTGAGTGTCGACTAATGGCTATTAGTGAAATAAGATTCTCACTATTTACAAAATTTTCATCTACGCCAAACCTTTCATGATACATTTACAAAATTCAATAATCAACACTTGTTGATGAGGTCGATATGATAGGATCTCGTGATTTGTGACTTGAATCAACGCTGGGCTTTATATGATTTTGAGTTTGACTTGAGCTTAGGTTTGAGGACTCAGCTTTAGCTTGGGCCTTGTGTGGCATATAGATTAGATTGATAGAATAGATTCGTGGCATAAGGAATTGGGCTTAGTGCTTAAGAGATTCCAAGTGTATTCATATGTAAACTTAGGCATATGCAACGATATGGAATTTGGCAAAGTCTAGTATGAATCAAGTCAGACCTAGGTCCTTTGTGTGCACACACCACATTTGGATAAAATTTACAAAATAAAAATGTATATTTTTATTTGTAAATATAAAAAGATCTAGAAACTAAGGTTAAGGTTCTAATAACCAGGCTTTTGGAATGCAATTCAAGATGGAAAAGCCAAAGCAATCTTAGTCAAAACGATTAATAGGATATTATTCAAGGCTTGATGAAGAATTGAGACTCTGTTACTGCCTGGAATACCTAAGGGAACACTAGATCAAGTAGCGAGTAACAAGGACATTCACAAAAAATACCATTGAATTTTTTGTCGCTAACACCTAGTGTATATGATCACATACTTGCAAACCTTCCTTAACTTTAAACAACAAGAGACTAGCATTTACATCAAACTTTTCTTTAGTCTCACATGACTAGTTTTGGGTTTAGTCAACAACCCTAACTTGAAATAATCATAACTTTGTGCCTGTAATGAACAAAGATCTAAAACTGATACACAATGTTCTTCAGTTTTTTTTATGAAATTACTCCAGGTTTCACTACTTGGAACCTCTCAGAAAAGTAGTTATAGCAAAAATGGCACACCTTGCTGAATTCTGACTTATTCTAGAGAGCGACCTTGTGGAGCGTGCCCCGCACAAAATATTTGTTGAATCGATCTGAAAATATTAAAAAACATACTAAATACTATACTCTAACCAACACATTTGGTATTATTGAATTTGGATCCGTTATGAAGAAGTTATGACATTTTTACCCGAAACACCTATTTTTGACTAGTTTCAGGACTAGCCACGAACCCTATTTTCCACGAAGTGTAACTCCAAAAATGCAGCGACCCACAAGATGAATTTTTTACCACAGATACTTGGATATGTTTCCTCAATGGAGTCAAAATTTCACAGTTTGAATCATTCTAGAAACAAAGTTATTGCGAAAATGGTGAGATGACCTGTAAATAACATACCTTAGAAATCATCATCAAAAGAATTTATCCTTCCTTGAATTCTGGCCTTTTTTTCTTCTCCTTCCCTCAGAATTTCGGCTTAGATATCCTTTGGTCACCTTAGACACCTATAGGTATTCAATATGCTCAAGTGTGTCTAAAATGAGAGAGCCTTGCCTCTTATTTATACTCTCCAAGTAGCTTCCTTAAAAACATCTTCTAGGTCACTTTGCCCACTTTCCTTATTTTAGGGTTAACCC
>SNQJ01S0003837.1:92953-115914 GCA_010110895.2 Picea sitchensis
ACCACCGGAAATGAAATGACAAGCACTATCCATATAGGATAGTTTCAATGAAAAATTCACTGAACTTCATCTCATTATTCCACAAATAAGCATGGGTTCTCTAACCATACTTCTAGGATAACTCAATCCGCAAACCGTCTTCCGATGAGGGATTTCACCATAAGGGGACCACTTTGGAGTTCATCCATTTCTACTTATTATAAAACATGACAAGACAATAATGAGTCATATTTACATCAAACAATCTTGGGTCCATTACCCAACCTTTTTGCTAGAGGGATTTCTTCAAGGGTTGACATCAATGACAACCAACCTTAATCAACAATCTCCCCCTTTGGAATTGATGGAAACACTCTGATGCAATACTGAAATCATATCACTCATGCTCCCCTTAGAACCATGCCTCTTTCCTCTGCATCTAATAAATCTCTCCCACTGTGTCATCTAATCATGGTAGATCAGATGGGGGTGAAAATTTTGTGTATGAAGGGAAAACAAAATATAGTTGTACCATGAGTCCTTCGACGATTTAAGAAAAATATGCTCATTGGGGTAGGAATCATTAATAATGAGGTCTGTTGTGCTAATATATATATGTTTTAAATCTTACAATATAAAAATTTACACAAAGATTATTTATAAAACAAAAAGGAAAACAATAGTATTCACACACAGTACTCAGAAATTTACCCTGGAAACCCTTAACTAGGAAAACTAATAGATGTTTAGAGCCACACCTCTAACTTTCATTGTATTAACTTCACCATTTACAATACAATATATATGATTGTGTGGCATCCAAAACCCTAATCCTATAGCCTAGATTATATTCCTTAATCGAATTCATATTATAATGGATTGAAAAACTATTGGCCAAAAAATCACCCAAAAATGGACAAAAAACAACCCATTTTTTTTTTCCGGGGGGGGGGGATTTCCAACCCCCTATGACCCATTAAACATGCCCCGTGCAATGTACAACATGTGGAGATAAAAATGTAAAGAATATAACACATACCCAAGAATAGAGAGGTCAATGATGGACTTAGTAAGGGCCAAGGCCTTCTTACTCTTGGGAATAATAAACTCAAGATCAAACTTCTGGAGGATGGCAATCCAATGGGTGAACTTACCATTGATGAGTCATTGCCCTAATATGTACTGCTTGGGATTTGAATTGGATATGACTTTAGTTTGGTAAAGAAGTATGTAGTGGTGAATATTCTTAATTGAATGGACCATGACCAAGGCCAACTTCTCATCATGGTTGTATTTTAATGACAACCCTAATAGATTTTTTTTGACACAATATATGACATGTTCACAACAATCATCCCCTTGTTTAACTATCACATTGGTGATGATAAAGATAGAGGTTGATACATAAAGGATAAAATTGTTATTAAAGTCAAGGGTGAAAATAAAGGGCATGGTGGTGAGAACATGTTTCAATACGTCAAATGAATATCCAGTTATCTCATCCCATATGAACATAAGATCCTAGAATAAAAGTTGTAAAAAATCCACGGGCCTTGTAGCATAGTTAGGAACAAATCATTGCAAGAAATTATCTTTTCCTTAACGACTCTGCAATTGGTGCAAAGGATGTCATGGGGGAATTTCTATGAAGGCCTCTGATTTTGCATGATCAATAGTAATCTCCTTCTTCGAGAAGATATATTTGAGATGCATTTAGACATGGTGTAGAATAAACACTTGAGAGAGTTTAAGTGAATGTCATATACCAACATAAAAGAAAAATGTCATGGTGATATTCTAGTTGTTCTAGCTGTTGTTTTGATCTAGCTTTAAAATTGTCTAGGTAAGCCAAAATTATGTGGACCATGTCGTGGAACACATAGGACATGACACACTAGAATGTGGCTTTAGTTTTATTGAGTCCAAAGGGCATGATGTGATACATGAAAGTCTACCAAGGGGTGCTTAAATGCAATATTGTATTGATCTTGTTGATGGATCTAGATATGTTTGTACCGAAATAACTCATCCATGAAGGAGATGAATTCATTAATCACTTGATCAATGAAAGTAGTGGGGAATTTTTCTTTTGGGATAAGCTTGATGGAGATAACAAAAATCAGTGTATACTTAGATGGTCCCTTTCTTATTGTTGACAGGGAAAACATTAGATACCTAAGAAGTATAGGTAATTAGATAGATAAACTTGGCAATGCATAATTTATCAATTTATGCTTTGATGATTAGGGATTTTGTGAGATGGATATGATGTTGTTTGTTCTTAGTAGGTCATGCATTTGGCCATGTGTTGATGTGATGATAAATAATAGTGGGGCCCATTCCATGATTTTCTAAGTACTTGACCAAGCAAATATGTCACAAAACTCTTGGAGGAGTGCTTTGTAAGCCAAAGTGTCTTTAGGGGAACATGTAACTTCAAGAAGTAAATTTTCATTGACGTTGGAAATAACGTGAATATCGACCGTAATGGTTTTGAAAATTTTGGCCATGTTTCCATCCTAAAAAACATCCATAGTAGAAATAGGGTGTTTGAACCAATCTACATGTCCATGGGGAATGCAATTCTTAGCCTTGATGGTCTACTAGTCTAAAGGGGTGAAAGCATGCCAAGGAAGGAAGTACAAATGATGGTGTAAATTTTCCCACAAGTAATGAAGGTCTATCATTATGTCTAGAATTCCTTCATTGGAGTGGAAGATGTGGGTACTAGAGGGGAATGTATCAAGGGTAGTACTCAATATGGTGGATAAGGGGAGTGAAGGCTTGAAATCGTAATCAATAACAACACTATACATGAGTGAGGGGTGATCAATGTAATAAGAGCCCATAAAAATTGAAGCGATGCACAAAGATTTAGACTCCCACCATGAAACATGCAAGGGTGCACCAAAGTGGGAAATGAAGAGGATTGGTGCTAATCGATGCTTATTTTGGATAAAAATGAGGGATCTTCATTTGAAATAGAACCAATTGATGTGTATATGGTATCATATTCCATGGTATTTGTGTATATTTGGAACAAGACATGTCGAATCAAATAAACCTAGTGAGGGAACAACAAGTGATTCGTAAATGGTAGGCCTATGGTCCATTCGTTTCACCAACACAAATCCTTCGTAGAAATCAAATTTGTTCATTGTAATTAAACAATAACAAATGTGAGTTCAAGATTCTCTCTACTAGTTATCAACATGAAAAAGAATGGCTTTGTTTGTGTGATGGGTTACCCTGTTGGTTACTTGCTTATGGTGGCCGACAAGTCTACATTGTCTCCAAACCAATATTAAAGAATTCAATGTCTTGGAATGTGCAATCACAACACCATAAACAACCAACTTTAAATTCTACCCATTCAAAAAACAATTAAATGAAATCTCCTTCAATTGATAGCAAATGGTTGTAGCATACTATTGCTCAACATTCCAAGAATTTAATCAACAAACAATCCACTCAACTGGAGTAAAACCAACTAGTGACCACAAATTCATAATATTATTGTTTTTAAACTTGATGAAGGTAAGAAGTGGTTGTAGGGGAATTTACAAAATACTCTTATTTTTATTTTGATTATAGATACCTTCAATCACATTCCATACATTCCTCAAGGTCATGTTTCCCAATTACTTGACCAAGTAAATGCTTATGATTTTGTAATTAAAAGTGGCTATAGGCAAGAATATACCAATGCGTATAGGATTGTAAGGTCATTGCACTGAGATTTGAGGAAAATGAATGGTTGTAGGTTGATGTCTCACAACCCACACAAGATTCAATCAAGAAAACCATCCCATCAAGTTTATTCAAGGAAGGTTAGGGTTGTGGGAGTCAAATGCATGACTTGGAGGTAAATTGTTGTAGCATATGGTTTAAATCAATGTTCAAAATGTTGTAGCTTCTATCAACATTGACTGAATCCAAGCAACACTGAAAGTTCTTAGTCAATTCACTAATCCAACGCTCAATTCAATGATAATTTCAAGTGCCCAATTGATTTAAAGCTTGGGAGGTTGGCATGAAAATCAAAAATATATACTAGTTCTCTCAATGAGAAACGAGCTATATCACAACATTCTACAATAGAAATTAACTAGGATGTTGGGCCTTCAAACAAGTTTACCAACGCTCAATCTACCAACAATTGGTTAACATAACCAGAACCAACTAAGCACACGACAACTAATCACACAATTGACAATAGATTACCCTCAAAACCCAAATAGGAAAACCAACATTCAATGGGGAATTTATTATACTTGAGAAATAATACAAAGGCGAGCTACATAGATTCTATGTATTTTGACTTACTCACAAAATTGTAGATTGCTTTGGCTCAAAGACAACCTTCAACAATTTGAGAGTAATCTCGTGAAAACCTCATAATACCCACTCTTATCCATGACAAATCTTTTACAAAGTAATTATCATTTTTACGTGTAGCATAGAGATAAAAAAAAATTGAGATGCAAATCTTTAAGTTATTAATTTTTTTAGTTTTAAATATACTTTTAACCATGGCATCATTGTGAGATTATATATATATATATATATATATATATATAATAGTGATAATGTGGTCATGCCTTACTAACATTATATTTAAAGCGTATGCCTATTTCTATGCCTATTTATAATAGTGATTTTTTTGATAGATTTTAACCATGGGCATCATTGTGATAAAATCTCTAAATAAACCTAACATGTATAACATGTATAGAGTTGTGTGGAAATTATTACTCCCGTGGGCCCACTTATAAGATTGAAAATTATTTTGATGACTTTTGATCTTATAGCAATTGGCATTTTCCTATTCAAATTTCTAACGAAAGATAATATTAATATTAGAAAAGTTATGTTCAAGTAAGTAGACCCACTAACATTATCTTCACGGTGTAAGTCCACCTGACAAATTGACAATTAGTTGATCACTTTTCAATCTCTTTGGAGTTATCAACATCTTTGTTGCATTTAAATCATTATCTTCTACTATAATTGCAATTGCCTTTTTCATTTATTTTTTTTGGATATTCCATCCTATTATATCAACAAGTTTGCAACACCTGCCACGTAGTTGAAGTTTTAAAGTTAGAGTTTGTGTTGGATTACTGAGAGGGGGGTGAATTAGTAATAACATAATTAGAATCCTTTTTCTTCAAATGTTATATCAATGTAGAATTATTATCCAATAATGAGCAGTAAGAAATAAACAATCAACCACATACATAGTACACCAGTGTTTTACGTGGAAACCCAAATCGGGAGAAAACCACAAAATGATTTTTCTTATATGTCTTGAAGAATTACATACATTGGAAGCACCAGCTTCCTTTGTTTTCTAGCTGCAACTGGAAGGAGGCTCCAACCCCCTAGTTTCTCATGCTACAACCTGAGGGAAGCTCCAACTCCCCAATTCTCTAGCTATAACCAGAAGGAGGCTAAAACCCCCAATGTTCTCCGGGTACAACCGGAAGGTGGCTACAACCACCTGTCCTTGCCCCGTCCTGCCACCCTGAAGTAGAAGTAGAATGATGGAACCGCTGTCACACTATCACTGTGAGATATATCGTTGTAAACCTGTACCAATAAATCTGAACCATGCATCAACCATGCATCAACCTGTACCTCAACCTGTAATCAACCTGTACCATAAATATTCTCAACTCAGAATCAACTCCTGTACCATAAACAAGTGCATCAAACTATGAACTAACCTCAGAATCAACCTGGGTAATTACTAACAAGTGAATCCAAACATGTACAAAGTATGTAACAATAATGTTTCAATCATGTTTCCATCAACTATGACTCATCAATATAAAATGTCAATAACTATACACCTCAGTGTATGTGCTTATAACTCATCAACTACTTGTTCAACCATGTAATTAAACTTCTGTACCACAATCAAATCCCTTCATCAATTCTATCATCCAAATCTGATTTGTAGCTCAGAATAGACTGGGTGTATATGATCACATTCCTGCAGAAACCATCCTTAACTTTAAAACAAGAGACTAGTATTTTGATCAAAATAAACTTTTCTTTAGTCTCAGTATGCCTAGTTTTGATTAGTTTCAACAACCCTAACTCTTGAAGTAATCTATAACTTTGAACCCTGTGAATGTATAAAGATCTAAAACTTACAATTTTTCAGTGTGTTTTATGTAACTTTCAAGTGTCACATTACTTTGGAACCCTCTTAGAAAAGGAGTTGAGAAAAATGGCATACTCTGTCAATTCTTAGCTTATTCTAGAGACACCTTGTAGAGCTGCTCTCACAGCACAAATAATTTGTGATGAATTGACCCTGGAAACTATTATTACACAACATGTGTCACATGCTTATACCTAATTTAAAGTGAATATTTCAACTCCCACCTAATTGGATCTATACATTTAGGACGCTAATTTAAAACACATGATTTTGACTTAGTTACTTCCGATCTGCCACAAACCCTATTTTCCACAACTCCCAAAATACAATGACCCATGAGATAATTTTTGGTCATGCATTTTGATATTTTTCACTTTCATATGAATTCTCTGATTCTGTTAAATCATTATAGAAAAAATATATAGCTAAAATGGTAAGAGGACTAGAATAACATACCTTAGAAAGCACCATCAAAATAATTTGAGTCCCTCCTTGCATTTCAACCTTCTTTCTTCACTCTCTCTCAGAATTTCATTTTAGATATCATTTGTATACCTAATATATAGCATTCAATATGTCAAGTGTGATCCAAATGAGAGAGCCTGGCCTCTTATTTCTACTCCAACCACTTCCTTAAAAACATCTTCTAGGTCACTTTGGCCCACTTTCCTTATTTTAGGGGTTGGGGTCCACTTCTAATTTCTCCATTAACAAATATTAGTATTATTGAATTATTTATTTTGTATTCACTTTGAACTATAATACACTCATCACTTCACTTTATTATTTTAATTCTTTAAAATCTCTCTTAAACCACTTTTGATTACTTTGACATTTTGGGGGCTTCAGATGACATATGAGGGTCCTCCAACTTCGTAAGGGGCTATAACTCAACCATGTAGGAGTTATGTGACGCTCTACATACCACCGAAAATGACATGACTTGTAATTTCCATATAGAATAGCATTATCTGAAAATATACCATAAATCATAATTACATTACATCAAACAACCTGGGTCCATTACCCAAACTCCGCTGGTCTCCAACTCTCATGGCCATAACTCTCTAACTGGGAGGAATTGTGTGACGCTCCACATACCACCTGGAAATGACATGATAAACACCATCCATATAGGATATTTTCCCCTGACAAAATCACTTTCCTCTTCATCTCTAATATTCCAATTACATGGGACTTTCCTTACCTCCACAGTGCTGCCTTCCCGGCAGAGGGCTATTTTCACCAGGTATTCACTTGAGTCTATCTATTATTTTACTTTTATCAACCATGAAAAAATAATGAGTCATATTTTATATCACAAACAATATTAGTCCATTACCCAAACCTTTGTGCTATGGGGCTTCTTCAAGGGTTGAGACATCAATGACACCAACCTTAATCAACACCCCTTTTGGCATTGATGGCAACACTGATGCAATACTGAATTCATACTATGGCTCCCTCTGGAACCATGCTTTGTCCTCTACATCTCGATAAATATGTCTTTCCCTGAACCATGCCTCTCATTCTTTCTGTATCCGATAAATCTACTCCCCCTTTGAACCATGCCTCTGTTCTCTACATATCCGATAATTCTCCCTTTGTCATCGTTTGACAAGGTATCTTTCCAAATCAGGTTGTCTCCATTGCATCATCCTCTTATGGTGCCTCTTACATCTAATTGTATAAGATAAGCATCTAAAAACATTCATTTTTGGAGTAGAAATAACTCAAGTCTTTCGTGAAGATATTCAAAAGCTTACTATGGAAGTGAGCCTGAAGATGTTCAAGCACTTGTTCTGGTGTCTATACTCAACTCGATGTTCTTTTCTACAGAACTCATTCTCTAAAGGATACTTGATTGGAATGTGCTTCGTCTTGGAGGACATCACCGGGTTTTTTGAGATATTGAAGTGGTACTTATATATCACAATATATTGAGTCGGGCCTCATCATAATTAACTTATATCTCACAAAGTTTGTTCTATCCAAAGAACCCGTGGTAATAACATATGTAAGTTGCTACAATATACTTTGCCTCGCTGTAGATAGAGATACCGAATAGATGTTTTTTGTTTAGCCATGATACCAAACACTCACCTAAGTAGAACGTTACTTCACTGGTGCTTCATCTTGTCATCACACAACCTATCCAATCTGCATTCATGTAGGCAATAAGTGATATAATTTTTTCCTTTTTGGATGTATTTCATAATCCAAACTCTTCTGCCTTTGAGATATCTCAAGATCCTCTTTTATTGCTAATACATGTGATTCCTTTGGTGCTGGCTGAAATCATGTCACCGTCTACATTACATCTAGTTCAGATGTTATCACATATAGTAGGTCGCCAATCATTGACTCCATATTGCCTCCGACCAGATTTTGAATCATCATCTTGTCAACTTATTAAATTGGTTTGTATGGGAGTGATAACTGGTTTGAATTCTTCCATTCCGAACCTCTTTGAAGCATTTCTCTGAGATACTTATTTTGAGAAATAAAAATCTTTGTTGCTTGGATATAATCAAGTCCCAAAGAAGGATGGTTCTGGCAACTACATTTCAAACTTATTTTGCATGTCTTTTGAAAATTCCTGGCTTAAACTGCATCATCACTACCAAAAATAATATCATCACCATAAACTTCAATTAATAAAATATTACTGACTTCAATTTTAATGTAGAGGTTGTTGTCTGACTTCCTTTTCTGAACCCTACCGCTGCAGATACTTATCCAATATGGAGTACTATGCTCTAGGAGGTCAGTTTTTAGACCATACAAGACTTTCTTTAATTTACACATAGTCTGTGTTCTTGACAACTCAAATTCTTCTGGTTGTTCAATGTGACTTCTTCTTCAGTTCCAAATCTGAAAACTCATTTTAGTCCATCATAGGTACTTTAACATTCTTTGGAGCATGCATAAGCTAATAGCAAACAGATTGCTTCCATTATGGAAACTGGGGAAATGGTCTCTTCAAAGTCGATTCCTTCAATGTGTACATATCCTTTACATACCAGATTCATCTTTGTTCCTTGTAACTTGCCCATATCTTCTTTCAATTTATTCCTGAAAAATCATTTTGTGTCAATCACATTCTATTCTTTGGTCTTGGAACCAATTCTTAAGTGTCATTTTTCTCATTTGATCCACTCTTCATCCATGGCCTTATTCCACCCATCTTGCTGGCTTCTTCAAACAATTTGGTTCACCATAGAGTTGAGTGTTAAGTGTGTTTTTTCTGGTGAACGGATTTTTCTTTCTAGTCTCATCTTTGTTTCCAATAATCTAATCTCAATGATGATTCTTCTATACTCATCCTCTAGGTGTCTTCTTTTGAGATACTTTCTGTTTAACTTGCTCTTTTGTTTTTGTCTGATTCTCTTCATCTTCCTTCCTCTTTCTTTCTTTTCATCTTCTTCTTCAAAAAAGTTGTTCATTGATTTGTTTCTTTCTTTGATTCTCGCCCTCCGGCCTGCTTTCATCAATTGTTACGCTTTATGCTTTCTGCCAACTTGAGCGACCTTTAGATTGTAACACTTGTATGCTTTCCTTTTTTCTTGAGTACCCAACAAGTATCTTTGGTCCACAATGAGAGTCAAACTTTCCCATTTTTCCATCTCTTCTCTCTTTCAGATGGGCATTTGCTTCCAAAACTCCGGCAGTTTAAGCATTTGGTCGTATTCTCCTTCCAGCAGTTCGCCAGAGTTTTATCGTTGCTTCTCAGCATTACTGCTTTTGAAATTTGAACTGCTGGTGGCGTAATCGGCTCGCGGTTCAAAATACCTTAATAACTTCCTTGAATCCATTACTGCTGTTCGAGCCATTTCTTTGTGTACTGCCCCTTTCGTTTCTTTTCAACAACCTATTCTGAGGTGTAAACCAAATAATCGTAGAATTGCTCTTTTTATTCCATGATTATGGTAGTATTCCATATAAATTGATGAAATGGAATTCTCCTCCATTATCCGACGTCTTAAGCATTGGATTCTTGAATCCATCTAATTTTCAACCATTTCCCTTTATAGATATTGAAATTTTCTAAAGCTTTATGATTTGTTCTTGGAGAAAGAAAACCTGGAAATATTTTTTGTATAATCATCAACTAAAAATATAAAGTATCTCTCACCTTTTGCCTTTTGAGCCAGAAGTTGGTCCAACCAGATCAATATGCACACCTGCTGGTTTTGTTGATTATTCCTTTGATTTGAAGTTGGCCTTGTTTTGCTTCCTTGTTGGCAATGCTTGCATAAAGTGTTGGTTGGTTTCTTGATCCGGGTCATTTCTCTAAGGACTGCATATCTTTCACTTATTTTCTTGGGATTACAAGACAAAATGCATGTGACCCATTCTTTCTCCTCGCGGCCATAGCCAAATTTCATCTCCTTTCCTAGCAACATTTTTCATTTCCAATTTCAATTTTAACATGATATATGTTGCTTTGGAAGTTCTTAAAATTGTGAGCTAATTAATTCCTTCCTTAACCTTCTTTTCTTATCATGCACTTTTTGAATCGAAAGTAACGTTTATGAACTTGTCACACATTTGACTGTACTTTAAAATATTATGTTTCATATCTTCACTAGTAGCATATTTTTCTGCCTTTCATTCTTGCTCCCAATTCGAATCGCGTTTTCCAATGATTTTAGATGAACTATCATTTCAAAGGAGACTAATCCATCTCTTTCCTTTCTAAAATTTAGAAACTTGTCCTTGTCACCTATCATGTTCTTTGAAGAGGCACCGGGACATACAATCCACATTTTCCTGCTTATCTCAGAGCTTAATCGCATTCTTCATTGCTATACTGATCTTGCTTTCTTATCCATGTCATTTTATTGAGGTTCTGTTTGTGATTCTCGAGTGGAGGTTCTTTTAGAGGGATCATTATTCCCCCGCAATTTTTTGGCCACAGGTCCAAAATTGTTACATTTGTAACATCTACCTCTGCTGCTCAAAGATTCAAACCTGTTGTAAATTCTTCTCCATGTTTCACTAGGTTTTCTTGAATAACTCCTTTGTGTGTGGCTCTCAAAGCAGTTATTGTTCTTGTTGTTACCAAATTTACAGTTCTTTTATGTCCAAAATTATTACATGTATAATATAAAACCAAAAATATAGTTTGATACTCCGTAGTTGAAGATCTTATGAAAGGAGGTGCTCTATGAATCATTCTTCTTCTTCTGAGGCCCTGCCTATCCTGTTGGATAGTGAACTGAATCTTCTGTGGTAGTGGTCCCCTGTAATGCTTCTCCTTGTATATCTTTTTATCCTTTTGATTGTTTCCGTGATAACTTTTTGGATTTATTTCGCTTTGTTTTTAGTTGATCCCTTTTCTGCCTAATGTATCCAAGTCCAGACTTGTCAAGAAGATTTTTTAGACTACTAATAACGTCATCCAGAACTTTTGAACTATTTTGTATATTTTTCTTTTTAATATCCTTCTTAGTGTGACAATCTCCTTTTCCGTGCTCTAATGATCCCTGCCCCTTTCCTTCTCTAGCTTCGTTTCTTTGAGTGCTTCTTCTTCAATTCTTTTATCTTCTATTTGAACCTTTCACCTTTGCGGATCACTGTTCTAGTTCTTGAGTGTCTTTTTATTTATCATCTAGTTCCTCATTGTAGTTTCTTGTTTTCTTTCTTTTCTCTTTGATAACTCTATGGCACTCATGACTCTTCTCGAAGTCAACTTCTCTTCAATTTCTCATATGCTTCTTCATATTCTTCTGAGTCTTCTTTATCGTATCTTCAATGCCATGAAATAGAACTCTCCCCGCTTCATCACACGACTATCTTCATCCATGATGACATTGTCTCGGTGTAAAAGTTTTTTCTTGAAACTTTCTTTGTAGTTCTTTTACCTTTTGAGTAACCTTCAACATTTCTCTTTTTCTTATGAGTAACCTTCATCATTTCTCTTTTTCTTAAGAGGAAATTTGTTAGCAAAACGACCAATACCATCACTACTAAAACAAATTAAAGGAAGCTTACCTCTATACCTTCCACCGGTTCCCTTGTTCAGCCTTTTGACAAGGTTGCTCACTCTTATTCATCATCTTCCGAGACGCCGTTGTTGCTGCTATTCTTTCTTGTTCCTTTTGATTTGATCTTTGATGTCATGAAGCACGCTTTTACATCCGATTTTCCGTTTCAGCCATCTCATATGAGAAGATTCCATGCAATTCATCCATGCTTATTGAGTTGTTTAATCTGATCTTCTTCTAGTGTTGATGTCTTTAGGCGGGAATCTCATAGGAAGAGATCTTAGTACCTTTAGAACAATTATATATCTTTCTCATTTCTTCTCCCAATCCTAGGATTGTAGTCTAATTACTCTCATCGACTGTAGAAGTAGGCCATTTCTAGTATATCCTCATCTTCCTTTATTTTTAGTTGTTCTAACTCACTTCAAGCCTGAAGCTTTGTTTGCTGACTTTGACCTCCTTCATAAATATTTTGTGCTTGTCCCAAATTATATTTAGTAGATTTATAATGTGCAACTTTTGTGAATATCGTATCACCGAGACAATTCAAAAGTGTACGCATATGGATTTGGAATTATTCACCGAGTTTCACTCGCTTTGTCATTGTTGGTGGAACTACTAGTGCTATGTATCCATCTACAATTGATTTCAAACTTGAAATCCCTCTGCATGTATATATACTTTCATCCTATAAAAGCACACCCATCAAACTGGTATTCCCATTTTTATGAGTTGGTACTCATGCATCATCTACCTTTCGTTGTTAAACTGATTTCGCATGAAATACTCGGATACTTCCAATTGTTATTTCAATGAGAGGTGAATCAGTAATACTATAATTATAACTTTTTCTTTTCCTTAAATGTTATATCGTCGTAAAATTATATCCGTCAATGATCAAAGTAAGAATTAAACAATCAAACACATACATAATATACCATTATTTACTGCAAACCCAAATCGTAAGAAAACTACTAAATGCTTTTTCTTATATGTCTTTGAAGAATTACATTGGAAGCACCACTTCCTTTGTTTTCCAATAAGGTAACCTAGGAGGCTCAAACCCCTAGTTTCTCAGGAAACAAACTGAGGGAAGCTCCAAATCACCAAATATTTGGCTACAACCAGAAAGATGCTACAACCCCATATGTTCTCCAGCTACAATCGGAAGGTGGCTACAACCACTGTCCTTTCCCCGTCTCTACCACCCCCGGCGAAGTAGAATGATGGAACCATCACACACCTGCCACCTGCGGAGATATACTCATCAGAACTCCTGTAAATTACTGTAACTGGAACCATGCATCAACCATGCATCAACCTCGTGACTCAACTGTGAATCAACTGAATTACAACGAGTACTCAAACTATGCAATCTTCAACCTGTAATCAACTCCTTGCATAAACAAGTTCATCTAACCATGTACAAAGTATGTACAATCATAAAGTCAACTACTCATAAACTAGACTCATCAATAAAATTAAACGGCCATCATGAATCTGAGAGACCTCATGTATGCGCCCCAACTCATCAACTACTATCCTAACCATGTACTCAACATGTACCACAACCGGAAGCTCCCCATCACCCCCCATCATCCAAATCTGATTTGTAGTGCCTCCATAATAGACCTGGTGTATATGATCACATTCCTGCAACCTTCCATAACTTTAACAACAAGAGATTCAGTGATTTCATCAAACTTTTCTTTAGTCTCACATGCTCCAGTTTTGGATTAATAAACAACCCTCAATCTTGAAGTAATCATAACTTGAACCTGTAATGCATTATAAAATGATATTCTAATGTTATTCAATGTGTTTTATGTAATTCTATAAGTGGGTCACTACTTGAACCTCTCAAAAAAGGATTATAGAAAAAAATACACCTTGTTGATTCCTCAGGCTTATATTCTAGAGAGCTGACCTTGTAGAGCATAAAATTGACACAAAATATTTGGATGAATTGTTGCATTCTAAAAATGTTAAAAAAAAAAATAATATTATACTTTCAGTAATTCCTAATCAAATTACACATTTCTCTATTCCTAACTTAAATTTGATATGTTATGAAGAAGTTAGATGTTTTTACCCTAAACATCTGATTTTGACTAGTTTCTTATGGACTACACAAACCTTATTTTACAGAAAGTGTAACTCCCAAAATACAACGACCTAAAAGATGAATTTTTACCATATATACTTCTGATATTTTTTCTCACTTTCATATCAATTTTCAAGATTCAACTATTATATAAAAAATAGTTATAGAGAAAATGGTGAGATGACCTCAGAATAACATACCCTTAGAAAGCACCCATCAAAAAAGAATTTATCTTTCCTTGCATTTCCCCGCCTTTTTTCTTCAATTTCCCACTCTTGGCTTAGATATCATTTGTAAATTTTAGAAACCTATAGATATTCAATATTCCTCAAGTAGGATTCCAAAATGAGAGAGCCTTGCCTCTTTATTTATACCTCCAAGTAGCTCCCTTAAAAACATCTTCTGTGTCACTTTGGCTAATCTTTCCTTTTTTTAGGGTTGGGTCCACTTCTTAATTTCTCCATTAAATTTATTATTGAAATTGCTTTTTTATTTTGAATTATAATACACTCAATACTCACTTTTATTATTCATCTTTTAAAATCTCTTAAACCACTTGATTACTTTGGACCTTTTGGGGCTTCTAGATGGACATATGAGGGTCCTCCAAATTTCATATTACACTTTCCAAACCGTGGAGAGAGTTATGACGTTTTACATAACAATTTAAAATACAAGGACATGTAATATCCATATATAAATATTATTATCTAAAAATATATCATAATCATACCATTACTCCATCAAACAAACTTAAATCCATTACTCAAACCTGGGGTCTCCAACTTCTCACACATAACTCTCTAACCTAGGAGGAATTATGACCTCCCACATACCACCATAAATGATAATACATGACAAGAACCATCCATCTAGGATATTTTCCCCTGTCAGTCTTCACTTTCCTTCATCTGCTTATTCCACAATTAAGCATGGGTTCTTACTCCACAAGCCGCCTCTCCCGGGAGGGCTTTCACCATAAGGGGACCACTTTGGAGTTCATCCATATTTACTTCTTATCAACCATGACAAAAAAATAATGAGTGATATTTACATCAAACAATATTGGGTCCATTACCCAAACCTTTGTGCTACGGGGCTTTCTTCAAGGGTTGACATTAATGACAACCAACCTTAATCAACAGTTTGCTAGAAAGGAGCTATGGTTCAACATTCATCAAATTTGTCAGTGCATGGGTAGCACATGGAAACTATATGCCTATACATGACCACAATTCAAAAGGCAATGCAGGATGTCACTTGGAATTTCAAATTTCTACCAAGTTTTGCAAATGTTCATCCTTTGCATGTCAAGGATTTAATAATAGTTTTCTTAATTGTGTGAATTGTAGGCACATATCATCAGAGGTGTCACTCTAGCAACAAGTTCTTAAGCATTTATCTGAGGTTTGGGTTTCCTTTGATCCCAGGTCTTATATGCAACACTATTAAGCACTATTAAGGTACATTTCATAGCTCCGTTATATTAAAAGATTTTGCATCTATCAAATAGGCATTTTGAGTTGTGATATTAATGTATTTTAAGCTCTTAGTTGTGATTCTCAAATGTCATGACTATTACAATTTTCTTAAGGTCATAATTACTTAGGGTCACAATTTTCTCCTCTTAGTTTACTTTAGCCATTATGACCACCTTTTCAAGAGTCTATAATTTGTCACACACTATCTCATTTCTTTTATTTAGAGGAAACCATCTTCAATCCTCTTCTTTGTTGCAACTATCTAGGACCATTAAAACAAAGGCAATTAAATTTAGTAAGAAATGAATAATTACCTCTAGAAGCAAAGTGAAGATCTAAAATGCAAAAAAAAAAAAAATTGCACATATTTCTTCACTATTCTTCACCTGCACCCTCTTGATTTGGCTCTATGTTGCATGTCTTGCTTAATCCATATCTTATGCATCTTTGTAGCAAAATAAAGCTAGAGCTTGGATTGCTACACACACAACATTACAACAAGCCCATTTCCCTTATAATTGGGTGGCCTTTGCATATTGTCACCACTATCATGTTCTATACTTAGCTTTAGCAATCTTCTCTTATGAAAGCACGTGGAGAAGTTGCTTCAAGGGTGTGTTCCAATCTAGAAGGATACATTTTATTTCACAAAATATTATGTATATCTACTGGAAAATATGGATCATTGAATTGTGGTTCTACAGATCTCTTTTAGATGCACCCTATGCTCTTGGTCATATGCCTTTTGGAGTTTCAAATAGAAAACAAAATTGTCATAGAAAGGTATGTAGACATTTATTGAAATGAAAAATATGGTCGTAGAAGCAATATTAGTTTAATTTCCAAAATGTTCATGGAAATTATAACTATCCTCTAGAATTGAACTTTACATGTATTGTATTTTTAATCTATCTATATAAGAATCCACAGGTAACGATTCTGCTCATGTGTAATGGTGTACATGATTGCTTTTACTTGATCTATCATTCACCCTTTCAATCTGTCTTCACAAACTTTGCATATTTCCATATAGGTTTCAATTTTCAAACCAATTATTAAAACTTGAAAGAGCATGCTCTGTGTTGCATGTTATTCTATTGCTTTACCCTATCGATCAAAAGAAAATGCAGGCATATATCATTAGAGGTGTTTATCCAACATCAAGTGGAGCACATGCACCATCTAAATGATCTATTATATTGTAGGTTCTTAAATTACCACTTGAATACCATGTAAGAAGTTGGTAGAGCTCAGAGCAATGAGCATGAGGCAGAGGAAGTTGGCAGACTCCAAGGAGGAGGTAATATTACAAGACAAGTAATAATTTGAGCATGCATAGCCATTGAAGAGGCCAAAGGAATCATAGATAATTAGTTATGATGTGATGGATGTAGGTGTGTAATTTCAGGAGATTTAGCTAGATGTATATGCATTTTTCTAGCATAATTAGTCTTGAGAATGATGGAAATTTACCATATTAGTTGGTGTGGGAAGTGCTAGATTGAATTAAAGAAACACCAGACAAAAACATTGAATTAAATGATTACATCAAATTGAGAAATACCAAAGGGAATACTTAAGGGTGGGGTGTGGTTTAATCCAAACAATTGAATCCTTATCCACACTTTGTATGTGGTTCTGTAACTTAATGAAAGTTGAGATAGTGTATTCTCAATGGATGTCAAAGCTAGGCAAGGAGTTGGATGATAAGGGATTCTAATTTTGTCATAGCATTGCCACGACCTCATTGTGTTCTTGATGCATGTCAAAGGATAAATCCAGTAAGACAATTGGATGATGAAGAGATTATAATTTTGTCACATCATTTCCATAGCCTCATTGAGTCTCACTCTTAGCTTTTGCACGTTTATTACAAATGCAGGTATGGGGAAAGTGTGGATGTCCAAGGAATTGCGATCCACTTAATGAACATGGATCATTGTATGATGTTAGGATATTTAGACACTTAGGATTTAGTTAAGTTCAACTTGGTTTAAATTGTCTTCAGGTAAAATGTTCTTCTTTAGTGTGCTTTTGTAATTATCTAATCCAACGGTCAAAATTATGTTCTAGACATAAAGTGATCTGAGAGTTCATTATCTCTTTTGATACTAATTGAAATTGATCCATGGATTAAGATTCAATTGGTTTATGATATTTATTTAAAGATCATGGAGGGTCATTTGTTGATAATTGATTATGAGAGGTTCACAGGTAAAATTTTTCCTTTTGCATTAATGTATTTCCTCAAGTGGCCATGCTTGTTGGGGCCATGGACTATTTCCCTCTTTCAGGGTTTTAACCATGTAATACACTGGTGTACTGATATTTGATTTATTTGTGTGAGAGGTTTCCTTAAGGTGTTTTACCTATGTGTAAATACCATGAGTATGTAACATACTTGAATTGATCTCTTCTATAGACATAGTCTCTTGGTAATTTCATGTCTAGGTGTTAGAATTCTCAAGGAAGGAAACCCAGGAGATGAACTTAATGGGAATCGATGCAAGCTCTATGGTAGGACCCTAAATACTTGGTCATAGGAGGAATATGGTTTGTTTCACTCTAGTTATGGAATTATATGAAGACACATTGAATGATGCTTATCAAGAGATTAATTTCCTTTGCAATAGTGCTATAAGACAACCATATTGTGTTTTTGGTTCTAGTTTTGTGGGCACTTATATGTTGGATCTAAAGCTATTGAGTGGTGCCCCTTTCTTGGTTTCAGAGGTGGTAGGTATTTAGTCTCAGGAGGGCTCAATAAATCTAAAGAGATGTAAATGTATGAAAAAGACACAGGAGGCCATCAGCCTGAACCTGGGAAGCAAAACTAAATTCAACGACATTATGGAAATGAGGGATCGAGCACTCATAAGACATTTTACTAGGAAGAGAATGAATAGTGAGGAGATGAACAATTGCACCAAGCTCAATTTTGAGCCAATGGTGGTGGCCTTTCCATGCACCCTGATTTTGGTTAATAGATGGTTGGTTTGGGTTTTTAGGATGGGTGAAGAAGAAAAAAGAATATTGCACTAGCATTGGAAGTGGGAATCTCAATCCTTTCTCTTGAAGAAATGTCATATAGATTTGGATGCTCGATCAACTAGTGTGGTAATTATTTTGGTATGGGTTTGAACTCTAGGACTACCATTACTTTTGTGGTCTGAGAAGGTGTTCAAAAAAATTGGTAACACTTTAGGTGCTTTTTATGAAGCAGACTTATCCTTCCAAGAGATTGGGTATTATGGCATGGCTCAAATATTGGCAAGTATGGAGGTGAGAAAAGGTCTCCCAGAGTTGATGGATATTAGAAGGGTAGTTGATGTTTTCCTTCTCAATCTCGATTATGAAGGGATACCTTTCAAATGTGTACATTTCCACTGTTATGGGCACCTTTCTACATAGTGCAATTATATAAGTATGTGGAACAATTGGGCTTCGAGGAGGCATATGAGAGGTTTAGAGACATTGGAACTGGAAACATTATAAACTATGAGTATGAAAGAAGATGTAGGGGTTCAAGTGACCTTGGATGGCCTTCAAATAGGAACATTGGTGGTAGATGCTCAGAACACGAAGATTGGATAGTTCAAATAACCTAACTAGGACATGGAAAACAACAACAAAGACAACTTGGAGATTCTAGATAAGAATCATTAGTCTCACTATATGAATAAAAGTATTTTCTCAATATTTTTTATTTTTGGGACATAGGGAAATGAGGTTGGATCCAAAGAACCAAAATCCCTGTGTGATTTCCTACCTAATTTGTTTGATATAAAAAATCCCAACTCAGTGATGCTCATTCCCATTCTTGGAATATTAGAGGGTGTGGATGTTGGACAAGCTACAGAAGGTTCCCCTATAAATCCTAATCTGTACTGCTCTCTAGATGAAAAGGGAACATGACACCCCAGTCCCTTGGAAATAATGAAGTAAAATTTAAGGTCTGGAAATAAAAGAACACTTGATTTTCTAAGGAAGGTGGCAGAGGGTTTAGGTTATTTTGAAGAGAAAATGCCCAAATCCAATCAAAGGGGAAGGAAATATTTCATGTCTATGGCCCCAAAACAAGCATCCTTAGAATTCAAGTGTTGGAAACAAATATCCATTAATTGAAGCTCTTAGATAAAATTACCCTTTAGAGGGTTCCAAATGATTTTTATAACCCTCAATTATAGAGGAATGACCAATCCCTCAAAGAAGTTGGTCGTAAAGAGATTAGTTGATAATATCAAACCTTCTATTATTCTACTGCAATAGACAATGATAGTGGGGAGAAAATCACTCAGGAACTCTCTAAATTTATTAGGAATTGGGACTTCTATTTTATTGATACCATTGGGAGATTGGGTGGGAATGTGACTCGATGGAATAAATTCTTGTTCACTCTCACAAATTATATTAGACAACAAACACAAAAATATCTTGAAAATAGAGAGAGAAGTAACTCCATGCCTTGAGAAATAGATATATACTGAAAGATAAGCCTCTTCAATGGGGAAATCTCCTTTTACAATAGAAAAAAATGTACAATATGAGATGATCCTAAAACTATGTCTCCTTGGTATATACATACATACATACATAAATACACACATACAAACATATATAGCAGATAAAGGGTACTACAATTAAAGGGTCTAGCTAAAAATACTAATATTACAACAGAAACATAACAACTCAATATCTAGGGATTTACATGGGGCTCTATGCTTAACATGGGTATTTGTCTAGGGATTAACATGCCCCTCCCCTTCAAATAAGTGTTTCCCTCAACACTTTATTAGTTGCAAATGTTTATGCATTAAGAAATCATCTTCCCATGTCACGTCTTCTACTGGTAGGTTCTTCCACTTGATGAGGTACTCAATAATTTCTTGATTTCATAGCTACTTAATCCTTGTTTCAAGGATTGTTTTTGGTTCTAGTATGATTTTTCCTTGTTCATTAATCTTTGGAAAAATAATTTGAACTGGGATCTTGTTGCCAATTACCTTCTTTAAGAAAGAAACATGTAACACTGGAAGTACATGTGAACATGGAGGCAACTCCAATTTGTAAGACATATTTCCAATCCTCTACAACACCTTATAGGGACCAAAATACTTGGTTACTAATTTATTGTCCTTCTTTTTTTGCTTGAGGGACATCTGTTTGTATGGTTGTAGCCTCAGAAATACCTAATCCCCCACTTCAAATTTTCTTTCACTGTGATGTTGATCTACTTGTTGTTTCATCAAATTCTGTGTTGTAACCAAGTTGTGCTTCAATAGTTTGAGAAGATATTGTTGGTGTTCTATGTGGTCCTCCACTTCTTGAACCTTCACCTGATATGAAAATACCAAACGAGTTATGATACCAACTTGATCCGAAATATCAACAAACTCTGATACCAATTCATCCCATAAATCCTTAGATGTCAATTAGTTCATAAATACACATAAACATCCGACCGGATTCAAGAAAATGAATATCGACTTGTCTATTTGAAAAATATCATGTGAATGTCTTACGTATCCATAAACTTCATTAACTGATAATATAGCTTGCAGAAATAATAAGTGCCAAAATAGAGAGAAATATACCACTCTATTAATGCTCAAATGCCAAAAATTACAATAAATGGTTTTTACAAATGTCAAATTATGAAGACACCCTTCAATTCAGCTACTCCAACTTAGAGACAAAGGTCACCATTAAAATCCTTGCAAAAGTTTGAGAAGCATGAGTATAAACTCGAATATATTCTAAACAGGTGCCCGTAAAGCCCTTTTTGCACGTATAACGAGACTACAAGTCTCATACATGTCAAACTGAGATAATTATTTCATAAATAACAATTTTACACAAAAATAACATCACCAACAAATTCCTCTCGAAATTTTGAGAAAAATGAGTATAATATTCATATAATTTCCTCAAAGAACCCTTTGGCATGTAAAACGAGGTAAATCAGAACTAAGAACACCTCTTGCATGAAAATTGAGGCAAATATAAACTTGGCACGAACTCCCATGAAAAATTATTCAATATGGCATGAAAAACCATGTCTTGCTTTGGTCCAGAGCTAGGTTTAAATAGGCTAAAATCGGCCTAACTGAGCCCCTTTATTCTCGGGATGCACTGAATTAATATTAAATAATATTTGTTTGTTTTCTTTAACAAACCAACCATATGGAAGAATGGTAGGAGGCATAAAGTTAAGAATATGGAATATTCCTAGATTCCATGGGAGGTCGAGGGTTCTATTCCCTTTGACGCCCTAACAAATTTTATTCTCCCTTTCCCAAATTTTGCCAATCAGAGAGTGCCACGTGGCACTCTTTGATTGGTCCACTTGTCTGTCCGCATCAACACCTTTCCATGTCACTTCTCAGTCACCTACCACCCATACTCACCACATCAACATCCAGTCACCTTCCACCTATACCTGCCATGTCATCATACAGATGCCACATCATCCGTATAGATGACACATGACACTTTTTATTTGGTCCACATGGGGGCATGAGAATGCCAAAAATGAGTGACATGTGGAAGCCTCTCATGCTGCCACATCATCTTATTGACTTCATCATGAAATCATCTGTCAGTTGTATGACTTTTATGGACATGCCATGTGGCATCCATGTTTGAATTTTGCATGTTTGACCAAAACTTTAACCAACCACAACTTCTCCATACGAACTTCATTTGAGGCAATTTTTACGCCATTGGAAAGATATTGCCAAGCTCTACACAATGAAGTAGTTTTCATTAACGTTTGAGAAAATCAATTTTTGAGTGTTCTGGATCCTCCTGGATCACACCTCCCCATTGAAGAACTTTTGGGCCTCCAAAAGTATGGATCATTCATAAATGAAGTGAGGAAACTTTTACCTCACTTGTCTAGTATCATCCATCCATCATGCTTGGATAACAAGCACCTAAATCATCACAACCGTAATGAAGACTGAAAGTGTTGAAATAATGTAACTGCGAATATCATTCTTCTTATTATTTTGTTATTGGATTAAATCCCCATTGTGGATTAATCATGTCATTATTATTGGATTAAATCCCCATTGTGGATTAATCATGTTATTATTATTATTGTTGTTATTGGATTAATCCCCATTGAGGATTAATCATGTCGATAATTGTATAAGGACCAAATCCCCTTTTGCGGATTGGTCATCGGACAATTACAAAGTGCAGAATAAGAAGTCGGCCCCAGCAGTTATAAT
>SNQJ01S0003838.1:7701-96281 GCA_010110895.2 Picea sitchensis
AGGTTCTTATTAAAACAACTTTAAAAACTTACTTTACATATACATGATTATAAATCCAATTTTGACATACCAAGATAGATAATATAAAAATCATCTCCCTCCTTATACTATCAAAATACTTGAACTAAAAAATATTCTCGCCCAATTTATTAAAGTATGGTTTTTAAAAATACTATACATAAAAATTCATATAAATATTCACTAATAATCTATATACCATAAATAATAAAAACAATTCTTTCATATGAATATTCACAAATAATCTATATACCATAAATAATAAAAACAAGTCACTTTGTTATCTAGGTGAAGGTATGTTTGGATAAGGTAAATTAAAAGGCCTTTCTTATCCATAGCATCTTTGCTCTTCCCTAGTATGCATAGTTTTCGACCGGTTTTGAGGGGAGGGATTTTGTTATGGTCAACGATGGCAACACGGACACCCCTCCGCTTATGTGACTTGATTGACACAACATTCTTGGATTTCTCTCTCTGCATGGCCAACGATGGTAACCAGGGACATCCTTATTTGTTATGGTCAACGATGGCAACAGGGACATCCTTTAGCTTATGTGATTTGATAGACATAATATTTTTGGATAAGATTTTCATTTTTGTGAAATCTCGACTTTTGTTAAGTCACAAGTTAAGTTGTTAAGTTATTATTATATTTGGTTTACTTACTGTTGAGTATAGATTTAAACATGAGTTATGCTCAAATAATTTCAACTAGTTATCAATTTCCCATAATAAAAAAAACATTCTTCTATAATCAAATGGCTAAACTATCATTTCTCCATATTTTTTTAAATTTTCTTTTATATCACAATGACCTTCTCCATCTATAAGTTTGGGGAGGAGAGGATCTGTTCTATCTATGGAATTGGGCTTGGGATTTAAGCAAGTAGTTGCATTTGGTATTTATATGATACATAAATGTGAATAGTCAACCAAAAAATAATATTAAAGTTTATTTTTATTTTTAATGGTTATCATCATAATTGCACGAGAACTACTTTTTATATTTTCAATATCTCTAAAACTCATTTCAAAAAATTTATAAATATTTTAAAATATTTATTAAAAAATTATTATAAAAAAATTATAAATTTTTATTTATATATTCTAAATTATTTATTAAAAAAAATATAAATTTATATTAACAAATTCTAAAATTTTATAGATTTATGAATACCCTCTACTCTATATATATAATTCCAAAGAGAGACCAATTATAAGATTTATGAATACCCTCTACTCTATATAATTCCAACAAACCCAATTATAAGTTGAAATAAGTATTTACTTGTTTTGCTTTTACGTTAATTTTTATGTAACATGCCCAAAGACAAATATATCAAAGTTCAATGGCTTAAACCGCAGACTGTCATTTCCCTGCCAGTGACCATAAAAAATTTCATCTAAATGTTTTCATTGTAAGAACTGTAAGTCTATGAAGAGTTTAATAACTCTGTGACTACAATGAGTGTCAACCAAGATCAATTTAAAAAGATAAAATAATAAGTTAAAGTATTTAAATAAAGAAAATCACACAATCACTTATCGAAAAAAATATTTAATTTTATATTTCAAGATTAAAATTTTATATTTCAAGATTAAAATTATATATTTTTCAAATTAAAAATAAGAAAAGAAAACATCATTTAAACATAAATTTATTAATTATTTAATTATTAAATATATATTTTTAAATATAATTTTTTTAGGATTTATAATAGTTGGACATGTAGTTGTAAATGTATAAATTAGATTTGTAATTTATGTATTTTAATTATCAAGATCTTATAACCTGTACTCTTATTCTAGGTCTACATCCATGATGTTGTGTCACTAGTTGAGTCTAGTGTAAATAATATACAGAAATAACTAAAAGAAAAATAAAAACTAAGATTAAATTTATTATTAAGAAAGATTAAACAAAAACTTAAAAACAAGAAGAAAGAGTGTAGACAAGGGAGTGTAAACTG
This sequence comes from Picea sitchensis, assembly GCA_010110895.2. Taxonomy (NCBI): domain Eukaryota; kingdom Viridiplantae; phylum Streptophyta; class Pinopsida; order Pinales; family Pinaceae; genus Picea; species Picea sitchensis. The sequence continues at coordinate 9,690 of SNQJ01S0003838.1, forward strand.
TTGATTCAATAAAATTAACCTCATCTTCTATTTCTCCAATTACTACAAAATTAACAAAATTTTAAATCAAGATTTTTCTATTAAAACCTGGTGAAAACACATTTTGTTTTATTTATAATATTTATACAAACTAAACTAACAATTAATAAATATGGTTTGAAAATAAAAAAACTGATAACTAATAAGCAAAGGATTTATAATAATTATTACTAAGATTTATAATAATTATTACTTATAACAAAGAAATTTATAAATTATCAATATAATACAAATCCATATTAAAAAAAAAATTAAGCTAGTAAAACCACAAACATCTGTAATATACTATAAACCCATATTATTATTTAAGTTAATATTATTATTATGATATAATGGTAAAAAAAAATTAAGCTTAGTTTGTAACTTGGTAATATAATATAAGTCTATATTAAAAAAAATTAAGCTAGTATAACTTTAAACATTATTATTATTGTGATACATCAATTTGATGTTTAACTTAATAGTGATCTTAAAAATAAATTATTATTATTATTATTATAAAAAAATTGTTAATGAAACATCCTAATATATTAAATGGCATATTTAACTTACACAACACCCTAATATACTTAATATTATGAAATAAAGTGTATTCCATAATTAATTATATAATAAATAATGTGATAATAAAATATAACATAAAATCCTAAATAATGGACTCATTTAAAGGATGTAAGAATTAATAATAAATAAATGGTATCATTACAATGTGTATTAAAAGGTACTTGTTTTAGAGTATAGAAGTTAAATTTTTTTCATAGATATTGATTTTTTAATTATTTTTAAATATAAAGGGAGAGAGGGGGTGTTAGTTCTTATTTTTTTTATGTGGTAAGCAAATTTTTAATTTTGAAAATATAATTTTTTTTAAATATATGATAGTTTTTCATAGTTATTTAATATTAATTTTTATTAAAAATAATTTACATGTAATAATTCTTTAACATTATATCTATGATAGTAATGCATTTCACAATTTAAATTAAATGTATTTAGTTATTATTTACATGAACACTGTATTTAAAAAGAAAAATGTTTATTACTAGTTTTATTATTTTCATGGGATTATATTGATTTTTTTTGTATTGTTTTTATGATGGTAATGATGATTAACGTCTATTGAGAATCTATTGAGAGTAATTGGTCTATCCGACCTTAAAAGGGTAAGATATTACTTAGAGTTCTTTAAAATTGTATTTCTATGCTAAAAAAACATTGAGAGAAGCATTCCAAGATCACCAATTTAAATTTGTTCATAAATTTAATAATGTAAGAATGGTTTCCCCGAATGAGGTGCCTATTTGTTCGCAAGCTCATGGTGGTGGCACAGTTGACAAGACAGACCACCCTCGATGACAGATGGTTGTGGACAACTCCTCATGTCAGACTAGAAACTCTCCAGATTACGACACTCTTCTCCTTCCTAGTCTTGTCGATGACGTTTCCCACGTTGGAGCTCCAAGGGGCATTCAAGTTCTTACGTGGTTGGAGGACAAACCCATTTCCACCTCACCCCGACATGATAACCATGGGAACTCGACGGACCTCTAGTTCAGTTTTGATAATGGTTCAAGTCCTTCAACAAGAGACTAACCCTCGCTCCACCATGGTGAAGAGGATACCTCTTCGACTCATCATTGCTCAGACTATGGAGTTGTGTTGGTGGTTTATTAAGTACTTAAACAATGAGCCAGGGTTGGATTTCCTCGACCTTCTGAGGAAACTCTACTTTGCTAGTCTTTTTATCCTCCTTTATTGCAGCTTTCCCCTTTCCCTCTCTGTAATACCCCAAGAATGAGCCCCTACTGAATTGTAATTTTTCTTATAGGTTGGTGAGCCGAGTGATTATAAGATGAGGAACTTATATGTTTATTAGGCTGGTGAGACAGATGCCAAGGCCAGGAGCCTCATATATTTTGTATATGTAATTATGAAGATCATTAATAAAAATATAAACATTGTTGCGTGTAGATCGACCACGAAGAAGAGTTATGGGGGACTAAGCTCCACTAGGCAGGGTAAGGAAGGGGGAGATAAGTATTTGGGCCTAGGGGCTAAGCTAGGGGGCTTACCTTTAGAGGAATAATATTTTAATATTAATTCCTGAAGACTAAGGTGGACATAATATATTTTTGTTATCTTAAGTTCCTGGTGGTCGAGGACGTAGGCTAAATGGAGCACATGCAGCTCCAGGAAGACAAGTGTCGAACTGGGCTCATTAAGTTAAAAGATGAAGCGCCAGTTGTGTTGCGGGTTCGCTTTCCATTCTCGATCCACTGTCTAACCATGAACCAGGGCATCCATCACGGATCTCTGGAACCAGTAACCTATGAATCAAATCATGTTGGGGTTCGTTGGTCATTCTTTCATCCCTCGCTGGAGTTCGTTGTTCATTCTCCCATTCTCCGTTTGAACCTGAGGCCTCTGCGTCTGACCTCTTCATAACCACGCCTCTCTGAAAACCAGAAGGTGAAGCCGCCCTATGTTGTTTCCTGTGACGCAGTGTTGTGACTTAGCGTTAGGTTGTTGCCTTTTGGGTGTCCATAATCGTTTTTTCCCTGTTGTTGTTGTTGTTGTTTTTATTGTCACTCGTACTCGGTTGTAGCTGAGTTGAAGACTGGTTGAAGACACAGTTTGTTAGGCCTGTGAGAAACTCTCCCAGGTGAGAGATTTTGTTGGGAAGTGATTTCTCCTGGAAGGGAGTCCCGTAGAAGCTACAGTACTCTGCGACTTCTGGTCCACCCTGTTGTTGAAGCCCAAGATAAGGGAGGGGTACTAACCGATAGACTTGTATTAGTGAAGGTGTATCCTCTTGGGGTGGAACAGGCATGTGGGGAATGAGGGTCTGTGGGTTGTGGGCATAAGTGGCTTCCGGGATAAAATATCCTTCTGGTTGCTTTGTGCAACTTCCTTGTTTTCCTTGCTAAGACTAGAATTCCCTTGTCCGGTGGAGTTTAGTCCCAGCTCGAGGGTGACCTACTATTGAGAGTGATGAGCAACGCGGTCTAAGGTTGGGAGGTTCATGGAAGGTTTGCACGCATTTGGTGGATTTACTTCAGCTAAAAGATAAATATCATATATGTGCTTAATTATGTATTTTATGCATGTTTTGTGATGTTTGAATGTTATCATGTGTTTTGTTGCATGTGGATTTACTGTTAATCTTGTTTAGGTATGAATTGTAACAGTAACTCTATGTTATGTGTTTAATTTCGATTAACATGCATATATATTATATAAGTGTATATTTCACGTAGTAGCATTGTCGGACCTATGGGTGGACGGGGATGTTACAAATTGGTATCAGAGCATGGTTTCGACACTGAGCCTAGATGGGCCATGTTATTGGTTAACGAGACAAAGTTTTTAGAGTGAATTGTTGTCGAAAGGGACAAAATTCGAGCTCAAAGCCAAGGTTTCAACGCTGAGCCTGGATGCACTGGATAAGTGGTCTTTGGACTCAAGGTTTCAAGTGGAAATTGTGTCTGGAGGAACCAATTTCGGACCTCGAAACCTTCCTGAGTGCCAAGAAGTTACCTTGGCCTTGTTACGAAGCTCAGGAGGAGTAGAAGTGTCGTAAAACCATGACAGAAGTGGTATTAGGCCACAAAGTAATGTGGACCTTAGGATCTATTCGAGAGAAGGAGAATCCTTCACGATCATCAGATCTAGTAATGTTGCGAGGCAGTTAGTCGTGAATTCCTTTGGAAATCCGTAGAGTAACAGAGTCAGTTTTGTGCTATAGTGACGTAGACCTATCGTCCCTCGGACCAATATCCTCTCACAGGATCGTTCTTTATCTCCTTTGAGCCGAATCGGCTCTTTCGATTCCTTGCTAGAATCTCAATTTAATCGATCCACGGGTCCTTTTGGAAGCTTCCATGTGCAAAAAAAACTAGGTGCGAGCTCCGCCTTTTCGTGCGACCACAACACTATGACCAAGGCCCATTCCAAAGGCACTTGTTGCAACTCGCAACTCGTGAGTTTGTGAGTCGAGGCTCCCGACTTTTCCTTTCCAATATCGCGATACCCGAAATGTCGATACGGGTATGACTCTTCCTTTGTCAGTGCCCTGCGCGTGTGACCACCGGCTAGGCTAAGCGCTAACACCTCTCGCCTCTTGCACCTTCGCGAGTTCGAATGTCCAACCTTGGCACCTTCCCTTCATGAACCCTCGAGTGGCGATGTTAGCTTTCCCTCTCGCATTCTCACTACTCCCCACTTCGCAAGTCAAAGGGTTGAACTCTCATGCTCTTATCCCACAAATCCTCGAGACTTAAGAAGTCAACGGAATATTGACTCCTTCCTCTAGGTGATGCGTGTTCACCTGCCAATCACACAGGCCCCACCTTGTGGTTCTGCCACGTGTCCACACTCGTGCCTCGGCTCTCAACACTTCACGACTTCTGATGTCGAAAGTGACCCCTCTCAACCTCTGAACCCCCGAATGCGTGATAGGCGATGGGGTTCCTGATCCAACGGTCCTCCCGTTCTCTGGATCCAATGGCTGTCCTCACTCCTCGCGACTTGGAGTACCCTACCTTTCATATCTCACCTTGCGAACCTCTGAGTCCACGAGATCCCTTGATCTCTTCTACCTGTCCTCCTCTTATGGACGACTGTGATTCTCTCATGACTTCGCCACTTGCAAAGTCGAAGGACTTCCCTCTCTGACCTCCGATGTCCGAATCCCCGATAGAGAGGATCTCATGACATGTGTCCTTCTTCCAATCGAATGGCTCAGATTCTTTCGCTATTCGGGACTTCGCCTTTTGCGACCTTGTGAATCTTGATGAAAAGGTTTTAAACCTTCAACTCGCGAATCCACGAAATGAGATTCCGCGAGTGATCCAATGGCCTTTGTTGGCTCAGATCCTATGGCCTGATTTCTCCTGAGCCTGCACTTAGAAAAACACTCACCGTAATCCTTCTTGCTCCTCTGCAAGATTTAACGGTTCTCGAAATTTCGTGAATTCTCCATGGAGAATTCTAACTGTCCAATGCCTCCTTGACGACTCTTGCAAAGTGAACAAAGTATTCCTTCACTGGAACTTATCTACCTACAAGTAACTTTGCAACACCTCCCCTTGAACTCTTCAAGGTACTAAACCTCCTGAGCTTTTCTTCGATAGCTTCGAAGATCCTATCCCTCCTGAGCTTGATTGAAAAATCCTCAAGTCCTTTGGGGAAAATTCCTGTGCGCACTCCTTGCGGCACTTCTTCAAATACACTCCAAGTATTTGAATTCTTAGACTCTGTGCACTCTTTTTGTAGCAGCAGTCCTTCAACAATTTCACTCAGGTTGTAACTCTGAGACTTCACTCGGCCTGCGCACTCCTTGCATGTCTCTTGTGCTTAACTTGCACTTCTTTGAGAATGATAACAATGTTATCCCTCCTGAGCTTGCAGAGACGAACTCTGACTTATTTCAATGCACACCTTGCAGACAATTTCACTGCACTCCTTGCAGGAAAACTATTGCTCAGACATAGAAACGATTGAAACTCATTCTTTACTCTCCCTCTCTTCATATTTCAGACATTCAACATGAAATCATACATTCACGCATCAAAGAAAATGCATACCAGAGAGTAAACAAACACATATCAATCACCATGTACAAACACATAAAGCAATTGAACACCATGAGTATGAACTAAACATCTTTGTATTAATCCAAAACTTTTGTACATGGGTTTTTACTCTACACAACTCTCTGCTTCTTCTTCTCTATGCTCTCTTGATTGATAATGTTGCTAATGTTACAATGATACAAGTGAGGGTGTCTATATCTGTTTTTCCTCTGGCTCCTAAAACTGTCTAATCTAAGAATTTAAAGCTACCCACTTACATTTACTAGCATAAATGCCTCTAAATCCTTCAGACGAGAGTGGGATGCTCAAGGTATGATTACAATCTACAAGTACGCCCTTTCTTAATTGTTTCATTTATGTTTGGCGTATCAAACTTCAAAACATTTCAAACAATTCATCATGTGCCAAAATGCGTTGGTGTTTGTCCCTCGCTCGCTTGTTGTTATGATGCTCCTGCATCATACTCCCTTGCTTGAAAATTTTCATGGGCTCCTGTCCATGAGCTCTCGCACGGTCTGTCCATGCTTCTGGATTTCTGTTTCATTTTCCCAGCTGGCATCTTCAACTGGATGTCCCTTCCACTTGACCAAGTATTCAAAATATTCCTTTCGCCTGGTCCTCTTACTAACTCTTTTGTCCAGTATGCTTTCCATATGTGGCTTCTCTGCAACTGGTATCTGTTTAGTCCACTGAACCTCTGTTTGTTCGTTGTCTTCTCTAGCTTTGTATGGGTACAAATCTGAGATGTTGAATATCGGGGAAATTCCGATCCCATTGGGTAATTCAATCTCATAAGAATTTGCCCCAAATTTATTCAAGACCTTACTTTGTTCGATCTTCTTCATCTTCAGTTTGTTATATGTCCCCTTCGGGAATCTTTCCTTTCTCAGATGTGCCAGAATCAAATCACCAACCTCAAATTGAAGTTGTCTCCTGTGTTGATCTGCTCTGCACTTATACTCTTGGCTCGAGTTCTGCAATCACTCCTTCACCTGGCTGTGAAGTTCCTTCACTGCTTCTGCAAAATCCTCTGCACTAGCACTCCTAGTTGCATTCTGTTTTGAATCTCTCAATTCTAAAACTCCTCTTGGCTGCATCCCATAAAAAATTTGGAATGGACTCTGCCCTGTGCTTCTATTTAGTGAGTCGTTATATGTAAATTCTGCTTGTGGCAAAATGTTGTCCCACTGACTGTGGTGTTCTGTCACCAAGCTCCTCAACAAGTCTCCCAAACTTCTATTCACAACTTCTATCTATCCATCCATCTGAGGATGATAAGATGAATTGAATGACAAGTTCGTTCCTAGATTTTTCCATAAGGTTCTCCAAAAGTGTCCCACAAACTTGGTGTCTCGATCCGAAACTATGCTCCTTAGCAAGCCATGAAGTCGAATGACTTCTTTGAAAAACAGATTCGCAATGTGAGTTGCGTCACTGGTTTTCTGACATGGTATGAAATGTGCCATCTTAGAAAATTTATCTACCACTACAAAGATCGAGTCAAACCCTCTTTGTGTTCTCAGCAGCCCCAATATGAAGTCCATGCTTACCGCATCCCACGACCTCTCAGGTATGGGTAACGGTTGATATAAGCCTGCATTCTGCTTCTTCCCTTTTGAATGCTGACAAATTCTACATCTGTCCATGAATCTTTTGACGTCTACTCTCATTCCTGGCAAAAAATATGACTCATTTAACTTTGAGAACGTCTTGTCATGACTGAAATGTCCGACCAATCCTCCAATGTGTTTCTCCTTCAGCAAATTCTCTCTCGTGGAGCATTTTGGAATACAAAGTTGATTACCCTTAAACAATAATCCTTCCTGGATCATGTATTCTGTCCATTGACTTTTGACCCTGAGAATTGGATTCTCAACTGCTTCATATGCCTCCCTAAAATCTGGATCATCTCTGTACATGTCCTTGAGATCATCAAAACCCAGTGTTTTGACTCTGAACTCCTGCAACAACAAACATTTCCTACTCAAAGCATCAACAACTTTGTTAGCAGTTCTAGAAATATGCTTAGTTACAAAAGTAAAGTTTTGCATGTATTCAACCCATTTAACATGTCTTTGATTCAACTTCTCCTATTGAGTCACAAATTGCAAAGCATGATTGTCACTATATAAGACAAACTCCTTCAGGATTAAGTAATGTCTCCATTTCTTCAATGCCTGAATAATAGCATAGAACTCCTTGTCATACGTGGAGTATTTCACTTTCACTTCATTCAACTTCTCGATGAAGTATGCTATCGACCTATCTTCTTGGCTCAAGACTGCCCCTATTGCAAATCCACTTGCATCACATTTTACCTGAAATGTCTTTTTAAAATCCGGCAACACCAAAATTGGTTGTTCTGTGATTTTCCTTTTCAACAAATTAAAACTTTTCTCAGCCTCTTCTATCCAGTGAAAAGACTTGTGTCTCTTCTTCACTGTGTCCATCATCGGTGCACTAATTCCACTGAAATTCTTGATGAATTTTCGGTAGAAACTAGCCAATCCATGAAAACTTCAAACCTCAAATGTACTCTTCGGTGATGGCCAATTCTTAATCACCTCCACCTTATCTTGATCCATCCTCAACTTATCTGCAGAAATAACAAAACCCAAATAAATGAGCTCTGTCTTCATGAATGAGTATTTCTTCATGTTTATCAACAACTTCTCTTGTTGTAGCCTCTTCATCACTGTAGCCAAATGTTTCATATGCTCTGCCTCTGTTTTACTGAAAAACAGTATGTCATCAAGATACACAATGACAAATTTTCCGATGAAATCCTTCAGGACTTCATTCATCAATCTCATGAAGGTACTTGGTGCGTTTGTTAAGCCAAACAACATAACAAGCCATTCGTACAACCCTTCATTGGTCTTGATTGTTGTCTTCCATTCATCTCCTTCTCTCATATGAATCTGATGATATCCACTTTTCAAATCAATCTTCAAAAAAAAATTCGCTCCACTCAAGCAATCCATCAAATCATCCATTCTTGGCAATGGAAATCTATACCTGATGGTAATCTTGTTAATTTCCCTTGAGTCAATACACATCCTCCAGCCTCCATATTTCTTTGAACTGAGCACTGTCGGAACAACACACAGACTCAATCTTTCTCTAACCAACCCCTTGTCCATTAAGTCCTAGACCTGTCTTTTGACCTCTTCATTCTCCTGCGGCATCAATCTGTACACTTCTTTATTTGGTAAACTAGCTCCAGGTATGAGATCAATATGATGACTCACACTTCTAATCGGTGGCAACGAACGAGGTAGTTCATCCACTACTATGTCAGCAAACTCTTCCAACAGTTTCTGAACCTCTTCTAGTAAATCATCTACCCTTGTACTGGTTAAAACAATTCTTGGCTTCTTGATCACAATGAATTGTGGTTCCTACTTCTTCTTAACCTCTGTAAGAAGTTCCTTCCCACTCATGAGAAGTACAACATTGCTTACTTCAGATTTCACCTCTTTGTCTTTAATTGGAAGCAACATTTGAGTTCTCCCATTTTTCTCTAGGGTGTATGTGTTCTTCCTCCCATCATGAATCACATTTCTGTCATATTTCCATAGTCTACCCAGCAATAGATGACAAACATCCATGGGAATAACGTCACAAAGTATTTCATCTTTATACCCTCCTATTTTAAACTCAACTAAATATTGTTTAGTGACATTTACCTAATGTCCTTTTTGTAGCCATGAAACTTTATATGGGCTTTGATGTTCAATCGTCTCCAGCTCCAGCTTTTCTACTATCTCTGTAGAAATGAGATTATCTATGCTACCACTATCCACGATGACTTTGCATGCCCAATCTTTGGTCTTGAAAGCGGTCCGAAAAAGTCTGTTCCTTTGGACCGAACTCTCCACCTCCTTATTTGGCGTTAAGAGAACTTTCCGCATCATCAACGATCTTCCGCCTTCAACATCCTATGCCTCAACATTCTGCCTCTATGCTTCGGCAATGTGAGTTTCACCACCTTCTTTCTTCTTATCTGGACATTCATAAGATTTATGTCCGACATTTCCGCATGTGAAGCATTTCGCCACTCCACCTCTTCCTCTTCCTCTACCTCTGGTACGAGGAAAAATGTTTCCATCAACATACTAACCTCTCTGTTCGGTATACTGCCCTCTCTGTGAGCTTCCACCTCTCTCAGTTTGAGTCTGAGGTTTCTTCCAGTCTTCCTTGGGTTTCTAATTTCTATCCTAGGCAACTGATTTGCCTCTGGCTTGACTTCTCCCTCAACCTCTTTGACCTTGTTTTCGGCTCAGCTTCTCTTCATATTTTAGAGCCATTTGATAAGAATCTTCCACTGTTCGGATGGTCATCATGCTCATCTCATCCTGAATGTCGTATCTCCGATCATTCATGTACCTAACAATTTTTTCATCATCACTTTTGCGATGACCTGCCCTGATGTCCAGCTTGTAGAATTCTTCAGTGTACTCCTTCACTGACATAAGTTTCTATCTCAAATTTTGCATCCTTCGAAACAGAGTAATTTGGTAATCCCTAGGAATAAATTTCACCTTCATCTTTGCGATCATCCTATCCCAAATCTTGATTTTTTGCATGCCTTTGCAGCGTCTGTCATCTTGTAGCTCATCCCACCACAATGCTACATGTCCTTTCAATATTGTGACAACATGTTTGACCTTTTTGTCTTCCTCGACATCTTCATAGTCAAAATATGTGTCCAGAGCTCTAATCCAGTCTAGAAGGTCTTCAGCATCCAGGTTTCCTTCATATACTAGAATATCCATTTTTTCCCTAACACCCATTCTTGCAACAGCCCTAATCATGCATTCATTTGTTGCATCTTCTGTTGTAACTTCTTCTCTTTCATGTCCAGCTTCATCTTCACTTCCAGATTCAATGACATATCCAACACTAACTGTGTGCCTCTGCTTTATTTCCATGTCCACGACTCTGGCCCATAGGTCATGTATATCTCTTTCCATGGATGGATTTGGCACCTGCCTACCCCTTTCTCTTGACATCTCCCTATCCTCTGGTGGATCGGGTGTTTGTCTGTCTCTTCTTCTCAGCGGCATGGCTGAGATTTTTTCCTCGCTTTCCCTGTCTGAAGTATACAAACATAGTCAAGCTCTGATACCACTTGACGCAGACCTATCAGCCCTCGGACTGATATCCACTCACAGAATCATTCTTTATCTCCTTTGAGCTGAATCAACTCTTTCGATTCCTTGCTGGAATCTCAATTTAATCGATCCACAGGTCCTTTCGAAATATTCCCTGTGCAAATAGCACTAGGCACGAGCTCACCTTTTCGTGCGACCATAGTGCTATGACCAAGGCCCAATTCCAAAGGTGCTTGTTGCAACTCGCAACTCACGAGTTCCTGAGTCGAGGCTCCCGACTCTTCCTCTGTCAGCGTCCTCTACGTGTGACCACCGACTAGGCTAAGCGCTAGCACCTCTTGCCTCTCGCACCTTCGCGAGTTTGAATGTCCAACCTTGGCACTTTCCCTTCACGAACCCCCGAGAGGTGATGTTATCTTTCCCTCTCGTGTTCTCACTACTCGCCACTTCGCAAGTCAAAGGGTTGAGCTCTCATGCTCTTATCCCGCGAATCCCCGAGACTCAAGAAGTCAACGGAATATTGACTCCTTCCTCCAGGCGATGTGTGTTCACCTGCCAATCACGCGGGCCCCACCTTTTGGTTCTGCCACGTGTCCACACTTTTGCCTCGGCTCTCGGCACTTCGTGACTTCTGATGTCGAAAGTGACCCCTCTCAACCTCCGAACCCCCGAATGCACGATAGGCGATGGGGTTCCTGATCCAACGATCCTCCCGTTCTCTAGATCCAATGGATGTCCTCGCTCCTCTCGATTTTGCAACTTTGCGACTTGGAGTACCCAACCTTTGGGCTCTCACCTTACGAACCTCCGAGTCCGCAAGATCCCTTGATCTCTGCCACCTGTCCTCCTCCGATGGACGACTATGATTCTTTCATGACTTTGCCACTCGCAAAGTCAAAGGACTTCCCTCTCTGACCTCCGATGTCCGAATCCCTGATAGAGAGGATCTCGTGACACGTGTCCTTCTTCCAATCGGACGGCTCAGATTCTTTCGCTATTCAGGACTTCGCCTTTCACGACCTCGCGAATATTGATGCAAAGGTTTTAAACCTTCAACTCGCGAATCCATGAAATGAGATTCCGCGAGTGATCCAACAACCCTTGTTGGCTCAGATCCTACAGCCTAATTTCTCCTAAGCCTGCACTTAGAAAAACACTCACCGTAATCCTTCTTTCTCCTCTCCAAGATCTGACGGTTCTCGGAATTTCGCAAATTCTCCAAGGAGAATTCTAACCATCCAATGCCTCCTTGACGACTCTTGCAAAGTGAACACGGTATTCCTTCGCTGGAACTTATCTGCCTACAAGTAACTTTGCAACACCTCCCCTTGAACTCTTCAAGGTACTAAACCTCCTGATCGTTTCCTCGACAACTTCGAAGATGTTATCCCTCCTAAGCTTGGTTGAAAAATCCTCAAGTCCTTTGGGGAAAATTCCTGCGTGCACTCCTTGCGGCACTTCTTCAAATACACTCCAAGTATTTGAATTCTTAGACTTTGTGCACTCTTTTTGCAGCAACAGTCCTTCAACAATTTCGCTCAGGTTGTATGATCAGGGGATCAAATTTTGCTCAATTTTCAAAGTGCTCGGAATTCGACGAAAACAGTGCCATTGCGTCTGTATCATCTTCCTAATTCTGGTGGTATATTTACTTTCTCAAACGGAGTCCGTATGGAGAAGATATCACAATCTGTTCGCCAAGCCAAACAGGCAAAAATTTGATGCTGGTTGTACCTGTCCGTACAGTCCGTACAGTCTGACATGGCACAGTCTGACGTGGCAGGGCCGTACAGACCGTACGGTGGTGATGTGGCAGATGTTGATTGGTCGATTTTGGGCGAGTCAGATTTTGACACGTGTCATTGGGTGGCCAATAATAGGAGGACACGTGGCCCAATCCAAGGGCGCCACGTGTCACTCACTGGTTGGATAAGGAGTTCTATATACAAAATATTGTAGGCCGCGGGGTTCGAACCCCGTTCCTCTCCTCCGCATAGTGTTTTCACAAACTCCAATAACCAACTTGTCGTCGTTCATTCCTTGTAAGGAATATGGATTACATTGTATTTAAGTTTGGTCATAGTATTAAACGGAAAGGGGGCGGGCCGGGGCTTAGCCCCGACCCATGGTTCCATTGAACAACACATATAACCATGTGTTATCATTGTAATGACCGCGCGTGTGATTCGTATATCATATATGTAATATATATTACCATTGTATATGCCACTCCATTATATATGCACGGGGCTTGGAACGTGGCCCGTGGTTTTTACTATTTGCATATGACCACGCGTTGGGGGCGCGGAGGGGGTTACACGGTTATGTAACCAACTAACCACCTATTTTCCAGCACCATGGTCATATGTGCCATACGCCCAGGTGTTGAGGCGGTTAGGGGCTGGCGCGCCCTTAACCGTCCTACGGTTTGCACCGTTGGCGCGATTGCGCCCAGTGCTGGGTTTTTGCGCTTAAAAGAGCGTGTGAGCTAGGTTCATTCAAGGGGGGTGCAAATTGTAGAACCAGAGACAACAAGCTTGAAGAGGGAGACTTCTAGGAGGCCTAACTTCTTCATTTTTCGACCGATTGAGGTGCCGAAAGAGCCCATACAGGGGTTTTGGGATGCTGGGAAGCCATTGGAGCAGTCGGTTTGTCTATTTGAGCATTGTAAGACATGTTTTTGAGCACTTTTTGAGCAATTAATAATAATGATCCATTGGAAGCTGGACCAGGAGATGTAGCCCAGAAGAGGGGTGAACTCCTTTATCAATTGTTGTGCACATGTGTTTATGTTGCTGTCTATGTGTAATTTACATAAGTAATCCTTAATTTATGTGTTGCAAACTGATCCTGTTGCTTTAAACACATAACATTTCACTTGCAATAAATTTTCAAGTATTTCAAGTCTTCTTCATTTTTAGATCATTGTAACTCTGAGACTTCACTCGGCCTGTGCACTCCTTGCACGGCTCTTGTGATTAACTTGCACTTCTTCGAGAATGAGAACAATGTTATCTTTCCTGAGCTTGCAGAGACGAACTCCGACTTCTGTCAACGCACACCTTGAGGAAAATTTCACTGCACTCCTTGCAGGAAAACTCTTTCTCAGATAGAGAAACAATTGAAACTCATTCTTTACTCTACCTCTCTTCAGATTTCAGACATTCAACATGAAATCATACATTCACACATCAAATCAAATTCATACCAAAGAGTAAACAAGCACATATCAATCAGCATGTGCAAACACAGAAAGCAATTGAACAACATGAGTCTGAACTAAAGATCTTTGTATTAATCTGGAACTTCTGTACATGGGTTTTTACTCTACACAACTCTCTGCTTCTTCTTCTCCATGCTCTCTTGATTGATAATGTTGCTAATGTTACAATGATACAAATGAGGGTGTCTATATATGTTTTCCCTACGGCTCCTAAAACTGTCTAATCTAAGAATTTAAATCTACCTACTTACATTTACTAGCATAAATGCCTCTAAATCCTTCAGACTAGAGCGGGACACTCAAGGTCTGATTACAATCTACAAGTACGCCCTTTCTTAATTGTTTCATTTATGTTTGGCATATCAAACTTCAAAACATTTCAAACAATTCATCATGTGCCAAAATGCGTTGGTGTTTGTCCCCCGCTCGCTTGTTGTTGTGATGCTCCTACATCACATAGGATTTGTTCGTAACAAAGGGAAACCCTTTTACGAATGTCAGATCTGGAGAAGGTGCAAGAGGGTTATCCTAGAAGCCTTTCGTAGTTCGACAATCAGGAGAAGCAGGGTGCATTGAGGCACAAACTTCTGAAACCCGAAACCCCAAAGTCCCGAGGGAGATATACAATGTAGATCTGAAGAAAAGGGATTGACCATTGGATCAAGAAGAAGAGAATATTGTAATTTCGGAAGTGCGATGATCGGAAGAAGTGGGAGGTGCGGATGCACAAACCTCAAAAACTCAAAGTTCTGAAGCGAAAAGTAGACGTGGTGGGGCCGGATGACTCTGCCTGTGGTGACATGGACCTTTCCTATACCTGCCACATGCCCTCACCCAGAATGTTAACAGTTGTACTATGTGGACCCTGAGGTTGAATAACATAGTTAAAGGTCTGTGGACCCACAGTGGCGTTGATCACGATACATCAAGATCAACGACCAGAAGACATTGTGGGGACCCAAGTTGCATGAAATTTAATTATCCAAGGTGGTTTTGAAATCCAAACCACGGTTTCACCGATGGGTTATGTGTTAGCGTCAGAAGAATTGTGGGATGAAAGGAGGGTTTCTCAAAACCACCGTTGCATGCCCCCGCAATTGGAACACATTAAGTGATGTGAGGTAATGACGTCACCAAAGCTGATTGGGAATGTTCGGAGATTAGCAGTTCGAAGGTGTGTATGCGAGATCCTCTGAAGCTCCAAAGTCCCGAAGACTCGAAATCCCAGAACTTAGGCACATAAGGTTCCATAGTAAGTGTTAGTCATCGGATGTTGAGTAGACATGGACGGTTGATCCTCTCTACGTCGCGAGTTCGGTAATCTTGAACTCCGAGATATTATCATGTGGTGCTTTGAAACCTTCTGAAGCGCGAAGTCCTGAAGCATTCAGAAGTTGGGGCCAAGGCCATAGCCTAACGTCACAATCAAATGGGCCTAGCGGGAGGAGCTAGTGCCTAGAGGATTTGCAATTCAAAAAATTAGGAATCAGGAGTATCGGGTTTGGCCCACAGTAGAATACCCGAAACACAAAGTCGTGAAGCACCTTTTTGGATAGGCGAGTGGTCACGACCCATGATCATGTGGATTGGGGACTGAGAGAAAGGGGCTAGTGCCCGAAAATTTATTACAGAGCAGAGAAGAGCTTGGAAAGAAAATGAAATCTGAACATTTTCTTAAATCAGATTGGTTTATGAATGCTGTGGAAATTCTTAAGGAATCATGGCCTGACAAATTCTGGTTGACTGCACGTTGTGTTTGCAGAGTTCAACGAGTGTCAGGACAGAAGTGAATTGCCACTGAGTCCAGAAAAATGGAGGAGACACAGAATGCTTCCAGTTCAGAGAATGAAGTAAAAGGAATGGATGTCCATTTGGGAGTTGAAGGATCGAACTCCAATGGACATGGATAAGAGATAGATAGGGAACGTCATATGGTGAAAATCATTGAAAGATTGCAGAAAGATGCCCAAAATCACCGAGTAGATAGCAGAAAGATCATGAAATATAAGGATAAACAGGGAGAATTTAACCTAAAGTTGATGTGGAGCCTGGAAAGGATAAAAAAGAAGTTGGATAAGGAGACTCACTCAAGAAAAATAGGGAGTCACAATACCCCTGAGAAAAAAAGAAGATCAAGAAGCATTAGCAGGCATCGTCGCCACTCCCTGAAGCATCCCGATAAGGAGGCACACAGTAGTTTAAGCCCATCTCCTACCAAAAAACATTGGAGATTTGGAGTGGATGAACTGAAGGGTGAAATGAACAATATTAAACCTTCTACGTTTGACGGAGAACACAAGAAAGATGAATATGTTGAGACATGGTTGTTGGGCATGAGGAAATATTTCCAACTGCAGAACTATTATTCTCATGCAGAGGGAAGAATTTCCATTTACCAACTTAAAGGAAAGGCATCCATATGGTGGGAGTAGCTTGTGAAAGTAAAACACGTTAGAGATAAGAATGTTACTTAGAGGGAGTTCAAGATATATTTTGAAAAGAAGTACTTAACTAAGAGGTATTATAACAAGAAAATGAAAGATTTCTTCGAACTCAAGTTGGGCAGCATGACCATTGATGAATATGAAAGAAGATTCTTGGAGTTGTTGAAACATGTTCCCTTCATCAAGGATGAGACTATCAAAATTCAAAAGTATATGAGTGGGATGCCATCTTCCATCAGTGATAAGATCCAGTATGATGACCCAAAAACAATGGAAGAAACTATAAGGAGAGAAAAGTGCTTATATGATCAGCAAAAAGAAAAGCCTACTTTCCAAAATGCTTGGGAAGACAAGAAGAAGTTTAAGAGGTAGCAGAAGAAAAAGGGAATCAAGCCACCATTTTTCAGGAACAGTCCTCAAGGACAGTTAGGTTTTAGAGAGTCGAGGAAGGCTAAAGTAGGTGGGAAATTGATAAGGCAGACACCTATGGAATGTTGCGGTTGTAAAGGAAATCATAGGTACAAAGACTGCCCCCACAAAAATCACAAAGTGAGAACTGTCCACAATGTTCAACAAGATGAAACAATGGAGGACATGGGTAGTAGAATACCAAGGATCTATGCAGCCTTGGACAACAAGCAAGATGAATTTCAGTCACACATGATTGAAGTGGAAGGTATGATCAACAACCATGACTTTACTATTCTAATTGATTCATAGGCTAGTCATAGTTATGTAGATCCTAGAGTGGTGGAAAGTTTGCATTTGTCGAGGAGAAAACATGGAAAATCTTGGTTAGTACAACTAGTTATAGGAACCAAGAGAAAGGTTACATAATTGGTTAAGTCCTGTCCAGTGGACATGAATGGACTGAGCATAAGGGCTGAATTGAACATTCTACCTTTAGGTTATTATGATTGTCTAATTGGGATGGATTGGTTGGAATAACACCATGCCATCTTGGACTATCATAACAAGGCATTCATTTTCCTGGATGAAGAAGGAAATAGGAAAATAGTCCAAGGAATTTCTAGAGTTGTTGTTATCAGAGAAATCTCATCAATGCAGCTGAAGAAGTGTTACAGGAAAGGCTGTCAATTATTTGAAGCCCATGTGGAGGAATCATCTAAGGATGAGCTCTCAAATATCGAATACCATGCAGTACTAAAATATTTCGAAGATGTATTCTAGGAGGTACCAGGATTACCCCCGAAATTAAATATTGACTTCTCTATTAACCCGATGCCTCGAGCAGCTCCAGCGTCAAAAAATACTTACAGAATGAGCACACCAGAGCTGAAGGAATTGCAATTGCAGCTTGAAGAGATTCTGAAGAAGGGGTATATACACCCAAGAGTGTCACCTTAGGGAGCCCTAGTGTTTTTAGTGAAGAAGAAGGATAGAACATTGATATTGTGCATCAATTTTAGATAGTTGAACAAATTGACTATTAAGAACAAGTATCCTCTATCGTGGATCGATGATCTCTTTGACTAGTTGAAGGATGCTAAGATATTTTCGAAAATAGATCTTAGGTCAGGGTATCACAAAGTAAGAAAAAAGGATGAAGGCATCAACACGACCACCTTTAGAACAAGGTATGGTCACTATGAGTTCATAGTGGTGCCATTTGGGTTGTCGAATGCACCCGTTGTTTTTATGTGCCTAATGAATGGTGTGTTCAGGGAATATCTAGACAATTTTGTCATAGTATTTTTGGATGACATCTTGGTGTATTCCAAGTCGGAGTAAGAGAATGAACAACATCTGAGGATGGTGCTGCAAGTGCTAAGAGAGCACCAACTGTATGCCAAATTGAGCAAATGCTCGTTTTATCAAAAGCAGCTCCATTACTTGGGGCATATCATCTCAAAGGATGGGATAGTCGTAGATCCTGAAAATATTTAGGCCATCAGAGAGTGGTCAGCACCAAGGAATGTAATAGAAGTCAGATCCCTTATGGGTCTAGATGGCTATTACAAAAGGTTCATTGCAGGGTTCTCAAGGATAGCTCACCCTATCACTTCCTTGCAAAGGAAGGAGAAGAAGTTTTAGTGGACAGAAGAATGTGAGAGAAGCTTCCAGTGATTGAAGCAGTTGTTAACCAGTGCTTCAATCCTGAGGATTGCATATCCAAATGAAGATTTCATGGTTTGCACCGATGCATGCAAAGAAAGACTGGGAGGAGTCCTCAGCCATTGTTCACGCTCTAAAGAAATGGAGGAATTACCTCATGGGAAGGAGGTTTGAACTAAGGACAGACCATAATGGTCTGAGTTATTTGTTTGATCAACCAACATTAAATGCTAGGCAGAGTAGGTGGTTGGAGTTTCTTTGTGAATATGACTTCGATATCAAGCATATCAAAGGAAAAGAGAATAAAGTGTATGATGTGCTCAGCAGGAGAGTGCATGAACTACATGCTACAACCATTAGCATGTACCAAACTAATATCAAAGGCACAATTTTGGAAGCTGCAAATGAAGATTTGCAGTACAGGGATTTGGTAGCAAAGCTACAGGAAGACAAGATGCCACAGAAAGTGGAAAATTATAAATTGGAAACTAATGGAACACTCCTATGCAAAAATAGAGTTTATGTACCTAATTCCTAGGAATTGAAAATTATGATTTTGAAAGAAATGCATAATGTGCCTTATGATGGGCACCCCAGATATCAGAAAAATGTGACAACAGTTAAGAGCCATTACTTTTGGCCAGGTATGAAGAAAGAAATTGCAGAATACATCGCCAAATGTATGGAGTGTCAGAAGGTCAAAGTTGATCACAGGCACCCAGCAAGGTTGCTACAGACTTTACCCATTCTTGAGTGGAAGTGGGAGGTAGTGACAATGGATTTCATCACATGATTGCCCAGAACAGGAAAGCAACATGATTCAATCATGGTGGTGGTGGAAAAGCTCACGAAAGTTGCCCATTTTATTCCATTGAAGACTACTCACAAGGAAGATAATGTTGTTGATATTTTTATGAGGGAAATAACATGATTGCAAGGTATTCCCAAGACAATTGTGTCTGACAGGGACCCGAAATTTACCTCAAAATTTTGGAAAGGGTTGTTCAAAGGATTTGGAATGAATCTGAACTTCAACACAACCTATCATCCTGAGTCCGATGGGAAGACATAGAGGGTGAACCAAGTGATAGAAGACATGTTAAGGATGCATGTGATGGACAAACCATCTAAATGGGAAGACTACCTACACTTGGTAGAATTTGCCTACAATAATGGGTATCAAGCATCACTGAAGATGATCTCGTTTGAATCACTTTACGGTAGAAAGTGTAACACTCCAATAAGCTGGGATAAACCAGCTGATAGAGCAATAGTTGGACCAGAGTTTCTCAAGGAAATGGAAGAACAAATGCTGAAGACTAAGCAGAATTTGAAAGTTGCCTAAGACAGGAAGAAAAGTTATGTTGATAAATATATAACCCACAGAGAGTTTAAAGTGGGAGAGCATGTTTTCCTGAAAGTGAAATCTAACAGAAGTTCCCTGAAGCTGGGAAACTGTTCCAAGTTGGTAGCCAGATTTTGTGGACCATTTGAAATATTAGAAAGGATTGGACCAGTTGCATATATGCTTGCATTGCCTGCATCCATGACTGTACATAATGTATTTCATATTTCATTTCTTAAGAAATATATACCTGATACTAATCATGTAATCGATTGGAATTTGATTCAGGTGGAGCAAGAAGGCGTCTTGCATGTGCATATGGTGAGTATACTAGACCGGAAAAGAAAGCAGTTGTGGAATCGAGTAGTAGAACTTGTAAAAGTCCAGTGGACCTGGTACGATCCTGAGGACGCAACATGGGAGCACGAAGATGCTATGCGAGCAGAGTACCCTCATATTTTTGAATATTTTGGAAATCTTGTTGTTGTTTTATAAATGAGTTGCACTGAGGATAGTGCAAAAATAAGGGGAGGGGATTGTAATACTCTAAGGCTGAGCCCCTGCTGAATTGTAATTTTTATTATAGGCTGGTGAGCCAAGTGATTATAAGCTGAGGAACTTATATGTTTATTAGGATGGTGAGCCAGATGCCAAGGTTAGGAGCTTGATATATTTTGTATATGTAATTATGCAGATCATGAATAAAAATATAAACATTGTTGCATGTAGACCGACCACGAAGAAGAGTTATGGGGGACTAAGCTCCGCTAGGAAGGGTAAGGAAGGGGGGGCTAAGCTACGGGGCTTACCTCTAGAGGAATAATATTTTAATATTAATTCTTAAAGACTAAGGTGGACATACTATATTTTTGTTATCCTAAGTTCCTGGTGGTCAGGGACGTAGGCTAAATGGAGTACACGCAGCTCCAGGAAGACAAGTGTCGACCTGGTCTCATGCAGTTAAAATTTGAAGCATCAGTTGTGTTGGGGGTCGCTTTCCATTCTCGATCCACTGTCTAACCATGAACTGGGGCATCCATCACGGATCTCTGGAACCAGTAACATGTGAGTCAAATCGCGTTAGGGTTCGTTGGTCATTATGGCATCCCTCGCTGGAGTTCGTTGTTCATTCTCCCATCCTCCATTTGAACCTGAGGCCTCTGTGTATGACCTCTACATAACCATGCCTCTCTGAAAACCAGACGATCAAGACACCTTTGCTATTTCTTGTGAATCTCGATGCAACTGTAGTTGCCTGAGCCGTTTTGTGACTTAGCATTAGGTTGTTGCCTTTTGGCTGTCCATAACCATTTTCCCCTGTTGTTGTTGTTTTTATTTTCACCTGTACCCAATTGTATCTGATTCGAAGACTGGTTGAAGACACAGGTTTTCAGGCTTGCGACCAACTCTCCCAGGTGAGGGAGTTTGTTGGGAAGTGAGTTCTCTTGGAAGGGATTCCCGTAACAACTACAGTACTCTGAGACTTCTGGTCCAGCCTGTTGTTGAAGCCCAAGGTAAGGGAGGGGTACTAGTCTATGGACTTGTATTAGTGAAGGTGTATCCTCCTGGGGTGGAACAAGCATGTGGGGAATGAGGGTTTGTGGGTTGTGGGCGTAAGTGGCTCCTGGGATAAAAGATCCTTCCTGTTGCTTTGTGCAACTTCCTTGTTGTCCTTGCCAAGCCTAGAATTTCCTTGCCCGATGGATTTTAGTCCCAGCTCAGGGGTGACCTACTACTGAGAGTGATGAGAAACACGATCTAAGGCTGGGAGGTTCGTGGAAGGTCTGCACACAATTGGTGGATTTACTTCAGCTAAAAGATAAGTATCATATATGTGCTTAATTATGTATTTTATGCATGTTTTGTGATGCTTGAATGTTATCGTGTGTTCTGTTGCATTTGGATTTACTGTTAATCTTGTTTAAGTCTGAATTGCAATAGTAACTCTGTGTTATGTGTTTAATTTTGATTAACATGCATATATATTATATAAGTGTATATTTCACATAGTAGCATTGCCCAACCTGTGGGTAGTCGGGGATGTTACACTCTCTGTTGGGCATCCTTCCCGTATCCCATGTTTCCTTGCCATGTCTCCCTGAGGACAAAGACCCTCTCATCCTTTCTCTATTGAGACCTCTCATTACCCCCCTTATCAACTAAATCAAGCTACGAAAGCAGCTTTGGAGGCAGTCAAAACATTCGCAGAGTTTGTCTTAGATGTTGATAAGGAGAGAGTAGTTGAATTGGAAGAGTAGGTTTGGTTGTTGCTAGAGTTTCAGGAGGATGAGGAGATTGATGCTCAAATTGGTAATTTGGTTCCTGATTTGGTTTTCTCCCACACTCGCAATTCAAAAAATTTCCAAACCCTCGAATTATATTGGAAAACCAAGACTTTGGTTGCCCTGGGTATGCTCCCCAAGTAGCAAGAATTCATATAACTGAAAGCTTGTCAGGAGGCTCTAGAGATTCAAAATTATTATGTTGTTGAAGTGGTCACTTGGATGGCTAATAGGCTTGGAGGAAATTTTGTCCTCCCTAGAATCAACTACACTAAAACTAGAAGTTTTGATGTTGCTGCAATTCGTGAGGTAGTGGACCCCATGGGATACCAGGTTTCTAATGATAAATGAGTTATGGTCTTGTTTTTCTTCCTATCATATGTCTTTTAGGCTTCCAGTTTTCATTTTTTCACCATAGACTTACCAATTCCATGAGACAATTTGTTTTTAATCAGACTAAATCCTAGTTTCCCCTCTTGGGCAGGCCCTGTTTTTGGTTTTTTATCTTCCAGGTCCAGAGATTATCATGGTCTCTTTATTATAGCAATAACTATATATATTTGTACTCTATGTTAATATGAATATACACTTTTATTTACAAAAAACAAAATAATGTAAGAATGGTTTAATAATAAAGTGATATATTGATCCAGGAAGAAATCGGTGGCCACCCACCTATTCAACTGGCTCAAAACATGGGTTTAATTTTCAGTGTCGTTTTGAGGCCCTAAACGACATTTTTTGGGCATGACAGTGCTCATTCAATAGCCAAAGGCATTGTTTGGTCCAAACAAAATATGTTTTCCTTGACTAGACCTTTGCAAGGAGGTATAGAATGCCCCAAACAGAGATCATATGCAAAAGTTACTCCCATAGGAAGCTTGCGTACCAACTACCCCCATCGGGGTCAACAAACCTTTTGGCATTTCATCTTCTGGGGTTAGGGTTTGGGATTTTCTTTCTATTAAAAAGGCCTCCAGAGTCTCATTGTAATCATCATCATATTCTTGCGAATGAGCATAGCCATCACATCTCTTCTCAGAGATAATTTTCCACCATTCTAGTGAGTCATTCACTCTGTAATTTTACAGTTTTTGTACGTTTTCTCATTAATAAAAATTGTGATTTAATGTATCTCCGTGTTTATTGAAATATTTCTATGTATCTCACAATATCTATGTATATTTCAATGTTATATCTATTCCTTCATTTCATTCTCAAAATAATCTAGATCAATGGTATCAGAGAAGGATACTCCTTTTTGTTTCCTGTGCATGTACCTGATGAGGTCACAATATAGAGAGTTGGGTCTCAAGCTAGTTTCCCTTGAGGATAACCACTCTCTCCATCCCAAGTGGCCTCCCATGGTGGAAGAGAAGAGGAATGAGGGAGAATAAGATCCGATCAATATCTTGCTCACAGAAGCCGTCGCGCAACAGAGGAATGAGATGTTAGAGAATTTCTCCCAAATCCTTCAATGAATGTCAACAATAACATGCACATCTTCATCAAGCAGTCGTTTTGGAGACCCTACCCCATTCAAGGTATAAGTTAATTTTGACATTCCCGTATTTGAAGGTCGGATTGATGAGGATGCTCTGGAAAAATGGTTAAATTTTCTAGAAGGTTATTTCTTTGTTCACAATTTTCCCGACAGAGAAAATATCACATTTGCGCTCCTTCATGCTCTACCCCATGTCAAACATTGGTGGGAAACTTGCTGGGAGAAACATTCCACAGAGAAGTTTGGAATATTTGGGGTTGATCCCACTTGGTATTTTTTTATGGATGTGGTCAAGGATCAATATTAACCTATGGAAAACTATGATGAATAGTACATGAGATGGACCACAATGCATCAAAAGCAGGACCAAACAATGTCGGATTTCACAAATACCTTCCATACATTGTGCACTAAGATGGGTATCAAAGACTCTAATGGGAATTTGGTTCTAAAACACCACGGGACTCTACATAGGTACATCCAAACTGAAATGGATTTTTTTGACATCTCAACACTGGGAGCCGCTTATACATATGTTGTCAAAATCAAGAAAAATTTTAAGCAGCAGAACAAGCGGCAATCTAGGTCTGCAAATCCGCAACAACCAAAGTATGGTAAAGGAATCCCTAACTCACAGAATGTTCAACCTTATGACAACTAGTCCAAGCCAGAGGAAAATAAGGGCAATGGGAAGATGAAAAAGTTCACTTGGAAGTGGTGCATCTTCCACAAAATCCCTTGGCACAACACTGATGAATGTCGCTTGAAAAATTCAATCGTAGTCGAGATCAAATAAACAGATTTGAACCCCGACTCAGACTCACATTAAGAAAATAATAAAAGGAGATAGATAATTGATGCAGAACCCACTTCTACTGTTGCGACTGCAACAATCCTTCCAGAAGAACCAAAGGATCTTGAGGAGGGGGAGCGCCTTTTCCATTCACAAATGTAGGTGAAGGGGACCTCGTTGCATTTTATTGTTGATAGCGAAAGCTAGAAGAACCTCATCTCAGCAGAGGTCATTGAGCACTTGGATTTTCCAAAAAAAACACACCCACAGCCATACAACATTGTATGGCTCTGCCAGGGATGAGATCTTTGTGTCAGCCAACAGTGTCGCATGTCATATGACAGCAAGCCCTTCAAGGATGAGGTATTGTGTGATGTTTTCCCACTATAATTCTTTGATGTTATGTTAGGCCATCCATATATGTGGAGGCGCCATGTTGTTTATGAGTCACAACCCCATAGTGTCATTGTTACTCTGGGGGGTCATCCCTATAGGATACAAGAGGCAGTTCCAACTATTGTACCGAAAAAATAGTGGCACAAAGTAATCTCTCATACCATAAATTTTATCCTCTTCACAACTTGGTCAGAAGAGAAGGACACTACAACCACTGCAACCTCGACCCAATACCCTTCTATCCAATAGAAGCGAATCAACAAGATTGTAAAAGAGAACCAAGATATTCCTACTGCACCTACATGGGTGCCTCCACACTGCCCAGTCATACCAAGTTATGATAAATCCCTTCATGTTATTCATGCTCCATCTTCACCAGCGGAGTCCTCCCACACTCAAAAATATCATGTAGCCATATTGGTTAAACAGATCCAACCCCTCCAACAACAAGTTCATAACATTCTTCAACAAGTTGAGCAGGGCAGCTTCTTCAACAAGGCAAGCATTTCACCAAGGTTCAGATTCAGCAAAATCTTCACCGTGGACTTGACGCAATGGAGAACATTGCTTCCTAAAGGGGTAGGATTGATCCAGGTGGAAATCAGTGGCCACCCACCTATTCCACTGACTCAAAACATATTTTTCCACCTTGGTAGTTTTTCTACAGTTTTTCGGGTCCTTAACTTCTGGGGTTGTTTTCAGGCCCTAAATGATTTTTTTGGGAACGACAACACCCAGACAATAGCCCACGGCATGGTTTGTACCAAACAGAATATGCACTCCTTAGCTAAAAAAATTTGATGAGGTATAGAATGCCCCAAATAGAGATTGCATGCAAAATTTATGCCCTAGGGAAGTTGACGTACCAACTACCCCCATTGAGGCCCACAAACCTTTTTTGTGTTTCATCTTCCAGGGTTAGGGTTTTGGATTTTATTTATGTTAAAAAGGCCTCTAGAACCTCATTGTAATCATTGTCATATTCTTGTGAATGAGCGTAGCCATCACATATTTTCTCAAAGATAAGTTGCCACCATTTTAGCGATTCATTCACTCTGTAATTTTACAGTTTTTGTACATTCTTTTGTTTAATAAAAAATGTGCATTATTGTATCTTTGTCTTTATTGCAATATTTATGTGTATCTCGCAATATCTATGTATATTTAATTTTTATATATCTACCTTCATTTCATTCTCAAAATAATTTGGATCAATGGTATCAGACCATGCTACTCATTTTTGTTTCTTGTGCATGTCCGCGATGAGGTCAACATATAGAGACTTGGGTCTCGAGCTAGTTTCCCTTGAGGATAACCGCTCTCTCTAGCCCAAGTGGCCTCCCGTGGAAAAAGAGAAGAGGAATGTGGGAGCAGAAGATCCCATCAATTTGTTGCTCATGGAAGCCCTCACCCAATAGAGGAACAAGATGTTGGAGAATTTTGCCCAAATCCTTCAACAATTGCCGACAATAACAGGAACATCTTTATCAAGTAGTCGCTTTGGAGACACTACCCTATTCAAGGTACAAGTTAATTTTATATTCTTGTATTTGAAGGTCATATCGATGCAGATGCTTTGGAAATATGGTTAAATTTTCTATAAGTTTATTTCTTTGTTCACAATTTTTCCGACATGGAAAAGATCACCTTTGCACTCCTTAAGGCTCTCCCCCATGTCAAACATTGGTGGTAAACTTAATGGGAGAAAAATTCCACATAGGATTTTGGAATATTTAGGGTCGAGCCCACTTGGGATTTATCTATGGATGGAGTCAAGGAGCAATATTACCCTGTGGAAAACTATGATGACTAGTACATGAGAAGGACCATGTTGCATCAAAAGTGAGACCAAACAGTGTCAAATTTCAGAAATAACTTACATACCTTGTGCACCAAGATGGGTATCAAAGACTCTTAAAGGCATCTGGTTCTAAAATATCGTAGGGCTCTACACAGTTACATCCAAACCGAAATGGAGTTTTTGGACATCTCATTATTGGGAGCCGCATATAGATATGCTATCAAAATCGAGCATAATTTTAAGCAGAAGAAGAAGCAGGAATCTAGGTCTGCAAATATGCAACAACCAAAGTATGTTAAAGGAAACCCTAACTCATAGAACAGTCAACCTCAAGACAACCAGTCCAATCCACGGGAAAAGAAGGGAAACAAGAAGATGAAGAAGGACACTAGGAAGTGGTGCGACTTCCACAAAATCCCTTGGCACAATACTGATGAATGTCGCTTGTGATCCAGGTGGATATCGGTGGCCACCCACCTTTTCCAACTGGCTCAAAACAGTTTTCTGGCAATTTTGGTAATTTACTATTTTTACCAGTTTTTCGAGTCCTGAAACTTCCAGAGCCGTTTTGAGGCCCTAAACGACGTTTTTTGGGAAAATAGGGAGAAAAATTGAAGGTACTTCCATGTTTCCCCCAACATGAATCTCCTCGACGATACCTTTCCAACGGGTTATCGTGCGCCTAAAACGAAGATTGTATGCAAAAGTTACAACCCTGGGAAGTTGATGTCCTAACTTACCCAAACGGGGCCCACGTGACTTTTGGTGCTTCATCTCCTACGGTTAGTTTTTTGGATGTCTAGGGGCCCACATGAATTTTTTAGAGCCTCATTGTAATCATCTTCTTGTGAATGAGCACATTCTTCACATCTCTTCTCAAAGATAAGCCTCCACCATTCCAGCAAGCTTGTTTTCCGCATTTTACAGTTTCATCTTATTTCCTTATTGAATAGAAAACCAGTTTTATTGTATCTCTTTTATTTTGTGTTAAGCACCTATTAATAATCTATAGTCATTTTGTTCAACTCATAAAATCTGGATCAGATTGAAACATTCATTAGTAGTCAAGCTCAAAGAAACAGAGTTGAGACCTAACTCAAACTTTGATTCAAACAATAATAAAAGGAGACAAATAATTGATGCAAATCCCACTTCTACTATCGCAACCACAACAATCCAACCATAAGAACTAGAAGACATTGAGGAGAGGGGGCGCCTTTTTCGTTCATAGATGTGGGTGAAGGGCTAGTTGCATTTAATTGTTGATAGAAGAAGCCAGAAGAACCTCATCTCAGTAGAGGTCGTCAATCAGTTGGATTTTTCGATAACACCACACCCACATCCATACAACATCATATGGCTACACCAGGGATGAGATCTTTGTGTCATCTAGCAATGTCACCTATCATATGGCATCAAGTCCTTCAAGGATGAGGTACTATGTGATGTTTCCCCACTGGAATTATGTGATGTTCTGTTAGGCCAGACATATTTCCATGTTTTTTATGAGTCTCAACTACGTAGATTCATTGTTACTCTAGGGGCTCATGCCTACAGGATACCAGAGGCATTTCTGACTACTGTATCGACAAAACAATGCCACAAAGTAATCTCTCATACTGCAAAGTTTAGCCTCTTCACAACTTGGTCATAACAGAAGTACACTGCAACCACTATAGCCTCATCCGAAGACCCTTCTATCCAGTAGAAGCAGATCAACAAGATTGTATAAGAGCACCAAGATATTCCTACTGCACCTACGGGGGAGCCTCCACACTACCTAGTGAAACTAAGTTATGATAAATCCCTTCATGTTCTTCATTTTTCATCTTCACTAATAGAGTCCTCCCACACTCAAGAAGATCATGCAGCTAGATTGGTTAAACATATCTAACCCCTCCAACAACAGGTTCATAATAGCCTTCAACAAGTTGAGTAGGGAAACTTCTTCAGTAAGGCAAGCAACTCACCAAGGTTCAGATTTAGTAAAAAATTCCTCAGGGACTTGATGAAATGGAGACCATTTATTCCTAAGGGGGGAGTATTGATCCAGGTGGAAATCAGTGGCCACCCACCTATTCCACTATCTCAAAACATGGGTTTCCACCTTAGCAATTTTTCTACGGATTTTCTAGTCCATAGCTTTTGAGGTCGTTTTGAGGCCCTAAACAATGTTTTTTAGGCATGACAACACCTAAATGATAGCTAAAGGAAATCTGGGAAGAACTAAATATGTACTCCTCGACTATACCTCTTCGACAAGGTATAGAACGCCCCAAACGAATATTGTATGCAAAATTTACGCCCTCCAGAAGTTGATGTACCAACAACCCCATCGAGGCCCGAAAACCTTATGGAATTTCATCTTCCGAGGTTAAGGTTTTGGATTTTCTTTATGTTAAAAATGCCTCTAGAGCCTCATTGTGATCATCATCATCTTCTTTTGAATGAGTGTAGCCATCACATCTCTTCTCATAGATAAGATGCCACCATTATAGTAAGTCATTCACTCTGTAATTTTACAATTTTTGTACATTCTCTCATTAATAAAAATTGTGCATTACTATATCTCTGTGTTTATTGCAATATTTCTGTGTATCTTGCAATATGTCTATATATTTCATTGTTATATCTCTGCCTCCATGTAATGATCCCAAGCCATTATGCAAGGATCATCACTGTTTTGGTGTCTTTTTTAAACTTTTTCTGAGTGAGGTATTTCGTCAAACACTTTGTTGATCTACCTTTTAGATGTGCTTATATGTGTGTATGCAGCAAATAACAAAAAGAGATAACCATGGAACATACCTCAACCATATGCAATAAGATAGACAAGCCAAAACATATCAATTCTTCTTTATTCATAAAATAGAGAAACCTGCTACAATGGAGATGCTGATCTGGAATGCTCAACAGATGGCCAAGAAGATACATAATAGATAAGAGATACTACAAAATTCTCTCGCTAATACAAAAGATGCCTCCAAAGGCTGAATAAGAAATGAATATCAATACCAGCAGATCTGAATGCCCAAACTCTCCAGCTGAAGAATGCCATGCTCAAATAGAAGGTTGAAACCCTCAATAACTCGACCCTATTGCCAAAAGTGTCCAATCATCCTAATAAATATGCCAAATGACAGATCGGGTGATGTTAAGAACAACCCAGGTGACCGAATCTCTAATATCCCTCTCAATCTCTGTAGATCTGAAATCTCCCACTGAATGGTGTGCCCCACTGGATGACTGAAACCCTAGATAATTCGGCCCTGCTGAAGGAGGCCTCCAAATGCTCTGAAAATCTCTAGAAATATATATCAGGACACTGCAAGTCACTAAGTAAAGTCTCAAGGTCAGATCTTAAGTGTAACCCCTCCAAACGGACTAGATCTGGATCTCAAAAACGCCCTCCTTCTCTTCAATTCGCCCCATTGCTCAAGAAATAATCTGAGCCATAAAACTGTCTCAGAAAGCACTAGATCTAATGTCCAAGACCTTGCAATGAAAACCAAAGTGATAGAATCCTCAACAGCCCTGCCAATCTCCTACAACAAATCTCTCTCCAAAGATGGTGTGCCCCCCTTGCTGGAATCCCTCAACTGGTGTGCCCTCTCTCTATCTGCACATGAAACTGATGTAGAATCCTCCTGCAACTGAGTAGATCTGGAACTAGAATGGTGTGGGAGAGTATTGCATCTCCGAGACCAATCTTGGGACAATATAGGTGCAATATTTCACCACCGAATCGTCCTCTAGGGTTTGTTATGTCAAAACCCTCAAAACCCCCAATATTGGGCTCACTAGCTAGAAGCTAGAAATCAAAATAAGATCATACATTCACTAGTAGTGGGGCATCAGGGCATCAGTAAGACATAAAGGCAGGTGATATAAAGGTTTGCATGGAAAGGCCTCAAGGAAGATGTGATGAAGCATGTCAAAGAATGCACTACATGCCAAGAAAACAAGGATGAGCACATGAACCCTGCAGGACTGTTGTAGCCCTTACCTATTCCAGAGCATAAGTGGGAAAGTATATCCATGGATTTCATCACCGGGTTGCCCAGAGAACAGCGGAAAGATTTCATTTTCGTGGTGGTAGATAGGTTGATGAAGTTTGCACACTTTTTTCCCATAGCCACAGACTTCAGTGCAGCACAAGTGGCTGAATTATTTTTCAGAGAGGTGTTCAGACTACACGGCCTACCCAAAACCATCATCAATGACAGGGACAACAGATTCATGAGTACGTTTTGGCAGGAGTTGTTCAGATTAGTGGGTACGACATTGACTCCTAGTACTAGCTATCACCCTCAGACAGATGGTTAGACTGAGATAGTCAACAAATGGGTGGAAGGTTACCTCAGAAACTACATAGCAGGACAATAGAAAGCATGGGTCAGATGGTTACATTTGGGAGAATATTGCTACAACACCACCCAACATATGTCCATTGGCATGTCACCCTTCATAGCTTTATATATCTATGATCCTTTATCATTTGTGGAGATTGCATTTGGTAACAGCAGGGCTCCGATGGTACATGATTGGATACAGCAAAGCCAAGACATTCTCAGTGTATTGAAGGATCATTTACAGAGGGCGCAAAACCAGCAAAAGGTCCAAGAAGACAAGCACAGAGTTGATCGTACCTTTGAGGTTGGTGATTTAGTCTATTTGAGGTTGCAACCATACAGGCAAGCCTCCATTAAAAGAAGTGGAGCAGAGAAACTGCAGCCACGTTTCTTTGGACTTTACAGAGTCAGTAGGAGGATAGGGGCAGTAGCTTATGAGTTGGAGCTTCCACAGGGTAGCAAAATTCACAACGTATTCCATGTCTCATGCCTTAAGAGAGCCCTCGGTCAACATGTCAAGCCTATTGAGGCATTACCTCCCATGGATGAGGAGGGACAACTTGTTTTGATTCCAGAGGAGGTGTTAGAAGTCCAAGAGAAGAGGCTATGAAACCGAAGCATCAAGGAGTATCTGATCAGGTGGAAGGATTTACCCATTCAGCATGCCACTTGGGAGCAGGAGCATGTGGTTAGAGAAGCAGGTTTGGAATTGCTTGAGCACAAGCAATTTCAAGCAGGGGATACTGTAATGTCCCCCACCTCTTAGAGAGGTGAGGAGGAGACTCAGTGGCCTCGGCACCCCCACTAGGTCATAGTCTCACACTGAAGGGGGGGAAGTCAAGAAGTTAAAAGTTATATTTTTAAGTTGACTTAAGAAAGGGAAAGGATAAATGAGTAATAGATAATCAATGAGTATCTGATCAGGTGGAAGGGATTTACCCATTGAGGATGCCACTTGGAGCAGGAGCACGTGGTTAGATCTTAAGCAGATCTCCCTAGATATGAATTTTACTGAATCACAAGACATCCCCTATGGCTCCACTCAATGCCCCCAATTCAAGTGACAAATATATAGAATGATGATAACCCTCTAGAAAACTCTCAAAATAATGGCCCTGCCCCTGCAAACAAAACTCAACTGTCGGAATGGCCTCCCAGCCCCCGTGGATAAGCTGAATCAACCTCCCCTGAGCAAACCGCCCCAGACTAGAATGGTGTGGAGGAGTCTTCATTCAGACCAA
Source organism: Picea sitchensis (assembly GCA_010110895.2). Taxonomy (NCBI): domain Eukaryota; kingdom Viridiplantae; phylum Streptophyta; class Pinopsida; order Pinales; family Pinaceae; genus Picea; species Picea sitchensis. Next base: position 41,897 of record SNQJ01S0003838.1, read on the forward strand.
GTCAGGAACAAGGTGAGTGGATATTTCACCACTGATGCTCACAAGGGTTTGTACAGCAAAACCCCAAACTGAATGCTCAAGAGAAATAGCAAATGCTAATCCAAAACCAGAATGAGTAATAGGTGCACCCAGCCTCTTACTTATACTTTTCCCTTCTCTAATTTCATTGAGTTAGGTTAACTCCCCAGGGTTAATCTTCTATTCTTCTGTTGAGTTATCTTTTACTCCTTCTTCATTTCTAAGTCAACTTAAAAATATATAACTTTAACTTCTTGACTTTTCCCCTTCAGTGTGAGGACTATGACCTAGTGGGGTGCCTAGGCCATCGAAGTCTCCCTATCATCTCTCTAAGAGGTGGGGACATTACAGTCTACCCTAATGGAAATTGCTTCTGTCCCCGCTAAATTCCAAACCTTATTTTCTAACCATGTGCTCCTGCTCCTGGCGTAGCATCCTCAATGGTAAATCCTTCCACCTGATCGATACTCCTTGATGTCAGGTTTCTATTCTTCTCTCAGAATTCTAACACCTCCTATGGAATCAAAACAAGCTATCCCTCCTCATCCATGGGAGGTAATGTCTCAGGTTTCACATGCTGACCGAGGGATTTCTTAAGGCATGAGACATGGAAGACGTTGTAATTTTACACCGTGGAAGCTCCAACCTATAAGCCACGCCTCCTATCCTCCGGCCGACTCAGAAGGTCCAAAGAAACGTGGTTGTAGTTTCTCCACTCTGCTTCTTTAATGGAGGATTTCCTTTATGGTTGCAACTCAAATAGACTAAATCACCAACCTCAAAGGTATGATCAACCATGTGCCTATCTGCTTGGACCTTTGTTGATGAGCTCAGAATGATCCTTCAATCTCCGAGAATGTCTTGGCTTTGTTGTATCCAACTTGCACCGGAGCCTGCTGTCACTTCAAATCACCCACAAATGATAAAGGATCATAGCTATATAAAAGATCTGAAGGGTGATACGCCAATGGACATATGTTAAGTGGTGTTGTAGCAATATTCTCCCAAATGTAAACATCTAACCCATGCTTTTTGCTACATCCCGCCATGTAGTTTCGCCAGGTAACCTTCCACCCATTTGTTGACTATTCAGTCTGACCATCCGTCTGAGGGTGATATCTAATACTAGGAGTCAGTCAATGTCATACCCACTAATATGAAAAACTCCCTGCCAAAACGCACTCATGAATCTGCTGTCCCTAACACTGATGATGGTTTTTGTACGGTAGTCTCAACACCCTCTCAAAAATAATCTCGCCACCCAGCCGCATCAATTTCTGTGGATATGGGAAAAAGTGTGCAACTTCATCAACTTGTCTACCACCATGAAAATGCAATCTTCCCTTGTTCTCTGGGAAACCCGGTGATGAAATACATGTATATACTTTCCCACTTGTGCTCGGAATAGGTAAGGACTCCAGTCAGCCCGCTAGGTGTGTGTGTCATCTGTTTCTTGGCATGTAGTGCATTCTTTGACATGCTTCATCACATATTCCTTGAGGATTTTCCATGCAAACCTTTCTATCACCTACCTGTATGTCTTACTGATGCCCCGATGCCCCGCCATCGGGTGAGTTATGACATGCATGCAAGATCTTAGTTTTGAGATTTGATCCATGAACTAAAAAGATCCGACCTTGTAATAGATGAGGTCATTTATGACCCTGGAAGTTGTCATCCTGTATTTTCACGTCCAACAATTGACAAGCGAACTGATCTTTTTCATACTCCATCACCAAGTGCTCCTTCCAATCAACCGGGCATACCGTACATGGAAAAAATGGATGGACTTTTGGATAATGCATCGGTCACTGCGTTGTTCTTTCCTTTGACGAATTCAATGTCAAAGTCGTATTTGTTTTGCTTTACCCATTTTTGTTGTTCTTCATTCAAATCCTTCTGCTCCATTAGATATTTAAGACTATTATGGTCTGATTGACCACAAACCATGCACCTACCAACATTGCTTGAATTTGGCCAGTGCATGCATGATAGACAACATTGTCGTAAATACAAGTAGTTCAGGACCCCTGAGTTTTCGGCTTCATAGGCAAGGGGGTGCTCTATTCTGCATCAACATGGCCCCTATGCCTTCCCCTCAGGCATCACACTCCAAAGTGAAGGGTATGCCAAAAATCAGGAAGAGCTAGAACTCGGTAGGTGCTCATGACCCTTTCATTTTCTCCATCGTGACTTGGGCCTCATCATTCCATTTGAAGGACCCCTTTTAGTCAGGTCAGTCAAGGGTGAGTACAGTTGAGAAAACCCTTTGACAAATTTCCATAGTGTGACAGCCCGTGAATCCCCGTCAGGAGGTTAAGTAGGCCATTCCCTAATGGTCGTTATTTTCTCCGCGGTGTACCTGTACCCTTTTTTCCCCTATGATGTGTCCCAAGTAAAAGACTTCTGTCATTCCAAACTCCACACTTGGACTCTTTGGTATATAGTGATTGTTCCTCCATGATTGAAAGGATTTTGGCCCACATGTCGGTTGTGTTCTCCTGTGTCCTGCTGTAAATAAGCAAGTCATCAAAGAATACCACAAGTGTTTCTCTGTTTGTTGAACACATGGTTCATGCAAGACTGAAATGTGGTTGCATTGCTAACCCAAAGGCATCAAATCAAAACTCGTAATGGCCATAGTGACACCTAAAGGATGTTTTTTGAGATGTCCTTCCTCATCTTGATTTGATGGTAGCCCGAAATAAGATCACTTTTTTGTGAAATATATATCTCTATGCAGCTCATCCAGCAACTTCATCAATCCTGGGTATGGGGTACCTATTTTGATCGTCTTTTTATTCAAAGCCCGAAAGTCAATGCACATTCTCATCGTTCCATCCTTCTTCACCAAGACCACCGAATATAAGCAAATGGGCTTGAACTTGGTCTGATGTGTCCCATGTCTAGAAGCTCCTTGATGGCCTTCTATCTCTCATCTTTATACTTTTTGGGATGTGCCTATAGGGTGTGGTGATAACAGGCTTAGCCCATGTTTCTAGCTCAATGATTACCTGGTATGTATCTGTTACAAGTCATAGTACTACCACCTTCTACCTCCACTTTGAATCCTACAAACTCTAATGTAGGTATGTGACTCCTTCCTCTTCAAAAGAATAAGCTAATCAATGAAATTGTGGGAATCTCTTCCATCAATCAGAACCGACACTCTTTGTCCTTGTAAGACCCCCTCTCATCCTGAAGGTGTTGGACTTGGGTACCTCGCTGATAGATGCCAACATAGCCTTCTCTCTCCAGCCGCACAATCTAGCTCTAGTTCTCGGGAACCTTCCCTCTTCTCACAAGGCTCTCTAACGTTTTGGCCTCCATGTTTTGTATCTGACCTCTTTCTTCTTCTTCTTCTGTCATCTGAAGTGACCTCAATGTAATGTACCTGTCCTCATCCCATGCACTTGTGTGAGGGATTCCATGGCTCCTTGCATGTGAAGCAGAGTTTTTTCCTTCTCAGTTCCCTCCTCGTGTTGTCATCTATCTCATCAATTTCTGTCATAACCCTTAGGGTCACATCCCCCTGGTTTATTGAGGCCTTGATCTCTTCCCCCACTGTTAAAAGGTGTGGGTTCTGTATAAATTTGGTTTCTTAGTAGCGCTGGACCCAGATCCCTCGTCTTCAAAATGGCTTCCCTCAGAGGTCGGTAGGCTTGAAGGCCTTAACCAACCCCTTCAAGGGTTCCATCAATCCTTCAGTGAAGAGCATCATGAGTCTGGTTGGTGATATATCCTGCACCATGACTGCTAGCTTTTGAAACTCCTCAATATACACCTCGAGTGATTCTGTTTGTTTGAGTTGGGTGAGCTCTCGGAAGTGTAATTCAGGATCTCCTAGATCAAATCTATCAATGAGCCTTCCGAGTGAATTATGTATAGGATAAAATATGGTTGTGGTCGAGTGTGTGGTGAGCCCATGGTACCCACCAGTCATGTAATACCTTCCATCCAAGTACATAGTGGAAAACTTGATGGTCTCCATCTCTCTCATGGGTTGTTGCAGGTGGGTATCCAGCTTCTGGACCCATGCTTGTGTTGTCATCTTAGCCGCACTATCAAAGTATGGAATCTCTCTATTCCCTTCCCTTCACTCTAAACTCAAAGTTGCTCTTGTGGTTCGTCCTAGGTTGGTTTCTGAAATTGAGTTAACAATACTAGTCCAGGGACATCTGTCTTTGAAGTTTGGCATCCAAGTTGTAGTATTCCCCTCGGCACTCCTCAAGCACTGTGCCACATAATATTCAACCTGTTCATGTTGTTCTTGTTCATCTGTAAATGTGGGTATGTATGGTCCGGGGTTAGCTCAAGCAATTCGATTGTTTGCCCCCGTGGTTCATCCTGCGGAACATTGGCCTGTATGGCCTATGATTGGTCTGTGTTTACCCATCTGCCCATGAATGTGCCACCTCCAAGACTTCCTTTGGATCCTGGTGCTTTCTCCGGTTATATTTTTTCTTCCTCATGGGTTCCATTGGACCCTCCAGCCTCCTTATACCCATACGTATCAGGATCTTTTCCCCGATGGGTTACTTGCACGTAAGGTCGTGGGCTTATCTCAGTTTGGTTCTCATTCATTTCTGTAGATTCTCATCAACTTTTCTGTCGTGAGAGATTTCGGCCTGTCTCTTCTGTTGGTTTCCTGATACTTCAACCAACTGTTTGGTCACTGTGCTTTCTTTTGTGCAGTTCATGTTTTGTTGGAACTTATCAAATTCAGTTACTAAGAGAGCCAAGCCCTAAGGCTCATGGTCGTCTCCCTAGCTCCATTTCTACCTCTATTTCACTGTTGTTTTTCTTCCCAACCCATAAATCACCTCTGTACTTCTGCATGCACCAATCTTCCACAGGTTTGGAGGATCAAGGCTCTGATACCACTGTAATGATCCTAAGCCAAATTCTTTCTTTTGGAATCACTAACTACTACTTCACTTATTGATTTATTAAGTGCATACAAGCTTCATCACCACATGGAGATCACAATATATCTAAGATGAAGCACAAGAAAGATCTGACCTTTTATTATGAGCAATGTAAGATCAATACAATAGATGGCCGATCTGGTATAAACCTCAGATGGTCGCATGCTAAATAGATATGAGTCGCTACAAAATTCTCCTAATAATACAAAAATAAGCCTCCAAAGGTCGGATATACAATGAAGACTAAATCAAGCAGATTTGAGCTGCACTAATGCTCAACCTCCAAGTTGAAAAGTGCCACGTCCTGCTAGAATGATGAAGCCCTTAAGAATTCTACCCCTGCTACCAAAAGTGTCCAAATCATCCCGAGAAATATGCCAAATGATAGATCGGGAAACTGTAAGGAAACCTGGGATGTCCAAATTCTTAAATCCACTCTCAAACCCCATAGGATCTAAATTTTTCACTGAATGGTGTGCCCCACTGGATGACTGAAACCTCTAGCTAGTTTGGTCTTCGATGAAGGAGGCCTTCCAAATGCCTGAAACTCTCCACAATATAGATCGGGATATGATAATCCTGTGGGAGAAGTTTAGGACTCAGATCTCAAGTGCATCTCCCTAGATCTGAGTTTTACTGGAATCACAGGACGTCCCCTATGGCTCCAATGATGTCCCAATCTGTAGACAAATATAGAATGATGATAACCTCCAGAAAAACCCTTAAACTAATGGTCCCACCCCTGCAAACAAACCCAATCAATGGAATGGCCCCAGAACCTCTAGATAAGTTGGATCGAACCTCCCTCAATAAACCGACCCTGAGACTAGAAATGGTGTGGAGGGAGTCTTTTCATCCCTGAGACCAAGCTGGGAACAATGTGAGTGGATATTTCACCACTGAGTTGCCTACAAGGGTTTGTACAGCAAAACCCCAAACTGAATGCTCAAGAGCAATAGAAAATGCTAATCCAAAACCAGAATGAGTAATAGGTGCACCCCAGCCTCTTACTTATACTCTTTCCTTCTAATTCTCTGTTGAGTTAGGTTAACCATAGGGTTACATCCTTTCTATTCTTCTGTTGAGTTATCTTTACCCCTTTAACTCCTTTCCTTTTCCTTTCTTATGTCAACTTAAAAATATAACTTTTAACTTCTTGACTTTTCCCCCCTTCAGTGTGAGACTATGACCTAGTGGGGGTGCCCAGGCCACTGAGTCTCCTCATTACCTCTCTAAGAGGTGGGGGACATTACACTCCATTTTGTTCTCAAAATAATTTGGATCATATATTTTTTAGATAGTACATTTTTTTGTTGTAAGTGAGCAAAATGATTCTATTAATATTATATACTATAAAAGATATAACTAATCTCCATGGTTTATAGTGGGTCAAAAAAATAAGTTACTAATATTCTTAAATTAAAAATATAGAGCTTTAATGTCTTTGCATTAATATCTTGTGTTGTTATAAGCCTATGACTAGAGTATATACAATGGATATACCATTCTTGTTTATTCTTCTAACAAATATTATATATTTATTTCTATTTAGCATAACATAAAATCAAAAAAAGAGTTGTAAGTAGTTAGAATAGCACCTAATTCTCATCTATATATGAATTTAGGATAAGTATCTTCATGGTTTTATATTATACAGGATTGATTGTCATATTGTTGTTCCTACTCCATAGTAGAGGTTTATGACTAGGGCCTCATACTTCTTGTCCAAAAACACTAATTTCTCAAGAATGATCTTTTGTTGAGCTCCATGTTCTTCAATAACTTTTGTTAGTCAGCTAATAGAAGTCATTTTTCTTAAATTATTTGGTGTCCCTAATACATAAAATTCCCATGTTGGCGATCCAATTCGTGAGTTCAAAATCAGTATCCAGAGAGGGGATAGAACCACATTTCTCCCTCACCTTCTACTCAATTCTTTCCACCTCAACTTGAATGTTGGTAGGAAACCACCTATGGTAATGCATGGCTATGTATCTAGCTTCATTTTCCACTTTAGTAGGCTTGGTTGGTTCCTTTCAAGATTTTTGTTGGCCTCTTCTAAATGGTTTAGAGTAATTTCCATCTCCTATAATCGGTTTACCTTAGCCAAATCTAAGGTACTAGATGTATTTTATGAATAAGAAACATAAATATTATGATAAATACCAGCGGAACAACAAAATAGAGAGAACAACAACGCCAACGATGATACCTTTATCGATATAAATCCATGTTCACTTGCCTCTTCGAGGGAACAACCTCTAGCAAAGCAGTGCTCTATTACAATAATTCTCAATACAAGACTCTCTCATGCCTTCTACTCTTATTTATACTAATTCTATCTTCTAAAGAACATTTTAGAGGAAGATATTTCTAGAAGCGAAAGCTTCTATTAAGTATTCTTACATTAGACTTGTTCACATTATTATATAGGCCTTATTTACTAATGTCGACATTTATTACGTGGAAAATATATTATTCTACCTATGTGAGGGGTTAGGGAGGTTAGGTCCCTAACATTCCCTACCATTTTAAAAACAACCTTGTCCTCCATGCTTGAGATGAGGAAATTGTTGTGGAATGGTAGCCGGCTCCCAGGTGACATCTTCTGGTGGTGCATCCTTCCACTGGACTAAAACTTCCTTGATGGTGTGTTTTCAGAGATGACACTAGCGCTAGTACAAGACTTTTTGCGGATGCAACCAAATGGAACCTTATTCATCCAACTCAAGGAGACTAGTTTGAGTCTGGCACTTAGTTCCAATCACTTTCTTTAAGCATGAGACATGAAAAACAAGTGGATATTAGAGTGATTGGGTAGAGCTAATTGGTAGGCCACGGGCCCCATTCACTTGAGAATTGTATAAGGACCATAAAATTTAGGGGGTGATTTTATAACAGTGTTCATCTTTGAGTGAAGTCTTTTTATAAGGTTGCATATGAAGAAACACATGGTCCCCTTAAATGAATTGACATCTATAATGACCATGATTTGCTTGTTGCTTCATGTGATTCTGAGCCAAGACCAAATTGTCTTTGAGGGTACGGAAAATGGCCACGCAGACCATAATATTGTTGTCAACCTCTTGGACCTTTGAGACACCTAGCATGTATGAGATAATTGATAGTGACTTTTTCATGTAGACTGCTTCAAAGGAAGTCATGTGAGTGGAATTATCATAAGATGTGTCATACCACCATTCAGCTAGGTGAAACCATTGATCCCATTGATTTTGTCTGTCATATGCAAAACATTGAAAATATATTTCCAAACACTTGACATATTCATCTTTCCATCTGTCTAGGGATGATAAGCGATGTTGAGATGCAATTGGGTTCCCTAAATCTTAAACAATTCTTTCCAAAAATTACTAGTTAAAGTTGGTGTTGATTAATTGGGTTGGTTGTCAATGATGTCAACCCTTGAAGAAAGTTCGGTAGTGAATTCTGTTAGCATAAATGTTTGGGTAATGGACCCAAGTTTGTTTGATGGATAATGGTATGAGTTTTGATATATTTGCAGGTAAGACTATTCTAGATGGATAGTACATGTCATGCCATTTTTGGTGGTATGTGGAACACCACATAACTCCTCACTATTAGAGAGTTATGGCCATGTGAAGTTGGAGAACCCTCATGAGTCATCTAGAAGCCCCAAAAGGTCAAAGTAGTCAAAGTGTTTGAATTTTTTTTTATTTAAATAATAAAGTTAATGGAGAACTCCCTAAAATTAGGAAAGTGGGATGCTAGATGAAAGTATAAATAAGAGGCAAGGCTCTCTCATTTAATCACACTTGAACCTATTCAATCTAATTGAATATCTATTTTGTGAAAGGTTATTCGAGAAGGTATTATTGATAGAGAAAAGTGCGGCAGGAAAAGTGCGGCAGAAAAGTGTGGCAGAAAAAGTGCGACAGAAAAATCGCGACAAAAAAATTGTGACAGAAAAGTGCAACAGAAAAATCACAGCAGAGAAATCGCGGCAGAAAAAGTGCGACAGAAAAATCATTGCAGAAAAAGTGCGGCGGAAAAATCACGCCAGAAAAATCACGCCAGAAAAAGTGCGACAGAAAAAGTGTGGCAGAAAAATCGCGGCAATAAAAGTGCGGCAGCAACATGGTTGGGGTCTATTTATGAGAGATATGGAACATCTTTTTTGAAGTATGTTTTCTGAGCTAGGGTTTATCTCTTGAGATGGTATTGGATGTTCAATATTGTTGCATATATCAGATTTGTCGAGGGATACAGTTGGTATTTTGTTGTTGGTATTTGGCATATGGGTATTGGTATTTTGGTTGTGATGTGTTGTTGAAGTTGTTGGTTTAGCTTGAGGCTACATAACAGTGAGTTTGTGGCACATGGTTTGATGTAATGGTTTATGGTATTTGGTTTATGGATAGAGTGATGAATTTTTTATGGTTATATTAGTGTATGTCTTTGGTATATGGTTGAGGTACATGTTGGGTACATGGTTGAGACAAGTAGTTGATGAGTTGGCACATATATGAGGTGTATAGTTGATGATGTTGGTACATATTGATGAGTCATAGTTGATGTGCATTTGATTCATGGTTGATTCATGGTACATGTTGGTTCAAGTTATTGGTACAAGTTGATTGGCGCAGGTTGATTGGTACAGGTTGTTACAAGTTATTGGTACAGGTTGACACTGATTGTGTGACAGTGGTTCCATCATTATACTTCTATGTCAGGGAAGTTGGACAGGGAAAGGAAAGGTGGTTGTAGACACCTTTTGATTATAGTCGGAGAACATAGGGGGTTGTATCTTCCTTCCAGTTGTAGCCAGAGAATAGGGGAGTTGGAGCTTCCCTTAGGTTGTAGCCTGAGAAAATAGGGGGTTGGAGCCTCCTTCCAGTTGCAGCTGGAAAACAAAGGAATTTGGTGCTTCCAATGAATGTAACTCTTAAAGACATATAAGAAAAAGCATTCTATGGTTTTCTCCCGCTTTGGGTTTCCACGTAAAACACTGTTGTACTGTGTATTTGTATGATTGATCATGTGTTTATTGTTTATTTACTCTGCAACTATTGGATGATAATGCTACATTGATATAACATTTTCATTTTGTGGTTGAAAAGGATTGGATTTCTCTTCTCTATTACTGATTCACCCCTCCCCTCAGTAATCCAACAGTTGGAGCACGGACAAATATAATAGAATGAGACTTGCCATGGAGTTTGAATATATTATCCATAAAATATGAGCCATTGTGCATGCGGTGAATGAGTGTTGAAGAACACATAAATGAGAATATTTGGAAAGATGATCTAATACCACCATGATGATTGACTTATTTCTTGATTTAGGTAAGACAACAATGAAATCCATAGAAATATCTATCCAAATAGTAGGTGAAATTAGGAGTGGTTGGAGTGTTCCTGGAGCTTTGACAATTTCACCCTTATTGTGTTGACAGGTATCACATTCAGCCACAAAGGTGAGAGTGTCATGTTTGATACCTTCCTAGAAAAAATAATGTTTGACCCATTCATAAGTTTTGGTAAAGACTTAATGTTCAGTTGTGGGTGAAGCATTAAGCTCAGAGAGCATCATGAATTTAAGGTTCGACTGTTTTCTTAATTACAAGAGACCTTTATAGAGAAGCTCTTCATTGTGCCAAGAGTACACTAGAGAAGCTTGAGAATCATGTTACAATTTTTGGAACAAGAGAGAAATTTTGGGGTCTTGCAACCATTCTTGGAAAACGACCTAATATATTTCTACTAAAATGAATGAGAGGGAAAAGAGGGACCCTTATTCCTCATATTTCCTTGAAAGAGCATCGACAACCACATTTTATTTTACCTTCTTGTGGATGATATCATAATCATATTCAAACAACTTGGTCACGCATTTTTGTTTCTTTGGGGATGAAATTATTTGTTCCAGAAAATACTTGAGGCTACTATGATCAGTTTTAATTTGGAAGTGTTTCCCCAATAGATAAGGATGCCATAGATCCACTAAATGCAGAATAGACAACATTTCCTTTTCATAAGTGGATTGTCCCAAATGTCGCTCCGAGATTTGTTTGCTAATGAAAGCTAAAGGTCAACCATATTGCATGAGGAATGCCCCAATTCATTTCCATGATGCACCGCATTCTAGGACAAAAGTATTGGTGAAGTCTGGTAGTGTCAGGATAGGATTCGTGCACATATCCTCTTTCAAGGCTTGGAAGGATTGATCAGTTGCATGAGTCCAACTAAAAGAATTATTTTTAAGGAGAGTCATGAGAGGAGCTACAATTTTTCCATAATTCTGAAAAAACTTGTGAAAATATCCCATTAAACCCAGGAAACCACATAAGATTTAATATTTTTAGGTAGAGGCCAATCCTTTGTAGCTTCAATTTTCTTAGGTTCCACCCGTAAACTATCCTTTCTCACAATATGACTCAGGTACTCAACTTCAAAGGATCCAAAAGCATGTTTAGATTGTTTGAGAAAAATTGTGTGCTTAGATAGTAGATGGAGAACTTGATCCACATGGTTGAGATGGGATTGCCAACTTTTACTATAGATGAGAATATCATCAAATAAAGCTAAGACAAAATGATGGAGGAAAAGACAGAATACATGATGCATGAGACTTTGAAAAGTGGCTAGGGAATTACACAGGCCAAAGGGCATGACCAAGAACTCATAGTGACCCTCATGAGTTTTAAAAGCAGTCTTGGGAATGTCTTCCTCTTTCATATGTATCTGGTGGTAGCCAAAATGGAGATCAAATTTGGTAAAGTATTGAGCACCACTCAATTCATCTAAAAGGTCATCAATGTGATCCAGGTGGATATTGTTGGCCACCCACCTGTTCCAACTTCCACCTAGATCATCTTGATAGTTTTCAGTTCAACATGTTTCTATGTAATGGAGACATTTCTTTGTAATTATGGGTTCTGCACTTATGAAGCTGTCCTAAATCCCTACACAGCATCCAGGTGGATACTGGTGGCTGCCCACCTATTCCAATTGTCTTTTTTTGGAAATTTTCATGTCAGTACATCTTTTTGTACTTCCAGTGTCATTTTGGGGATCTAAACTGTGTCTTCTTGTCTTTCCACATTCAAATTGTAGAAAAAGTCAAATTTTGGTCACATAATGCATAGTTCTCGAAAATACCTTTCAAATGGGCTATCACACTCCTAAAACAGAGATCGTATGCAAAAGTTATGACCCCGAGAAGTTAATGTACTAACTTACTCCAACGAGGCCCACATGACTTTTGGTGCTTCGTCTCCTACGGTTAGGTTTTTGGATGTTTGTGGTTTTGGCATTCATTATTATCATAAAAAGGCCTTCAGATCCTCATTTTAATCATATTCTTGTGAATGAGCATGGTTTTCACATCTCTTCTCAGAGATAAGGCTACCACAATTCTAGCAAGTCTTGCACTTTGTATTTTTATAGTATCTATACATTTCTTTCATTAATAGAAATAATGTATTATTGTATCTCTCTGTTTCTCGAAATTTTTCTGAGTATTTCATTGTAATATCTCTACTTTGATTTCGTTCCGAAAATAATCTGGATCATAATGACAGGAATGGAAGGGGTTGGTACTAGGATGGATAACACCTACTTCTATTAATTCTTGAACATTTTTATCAATTTCATTTTTATGGGAAAAGGGATGATGATAAGGGAAAACATTGGGAGGAAGACTACCTAGTACTAGTGGAGTGGAGTGATCATGGACACCATGGGAAAGGACAAGTCCATGGGGATTATTACAATTATATTGGTGTCGAGAGAGTATAGATTGGAGGTCAGGGTGCATAGAGGGTGTCTCAATGGCTTGAATGGAATGGAGTTGGGAAATAATGCCAAAATGACCTTTTTTAGTATCTTTTCCATTTGGTGGGAACTGATTATATCAGGTGAGCATGTTGTGATGCCTTGGAACTTATATCATTGTCCCTCTTGTTGGAATTGCATGGTTGGGTCCTTAAAATCCATGAGGATGGGATCAAGAGTGTGTGACCATTTAGCACCAAGCACAATTTCACAACCACCCATGTTAATAGCAAACATATGAGATTTCAAGTGGTACCAACCAATTTGTAGGCACACATTTTCACAACACCCGCCACATTTCATGGAACCACCATTGGCAATCATAATTTTAAAATTGTTGACTACACGAAAATAGAAATTGATTTCTTAGGCAATGTGGAAAAGAATAAAATTATGGGTGATGTCATTGTCAACTAGGATGATATATTTCCTATGCTTAATGTATCCAATTAACTCTAGGGTTTAGGGTGAAGAGAAGCTAGTGAGGGTGTGCAACAAAATCAACAGTTCAACTTTTGGTGGGTCAGAAGGTGAAGTAACATCATCTTCTTGGGGTAGCTCTTCCACAAGGGAAACATCGGCCGTCTTGCCAGCAACATCCTTAGAAATTTCCATAAAAAGATTACGTTCCTTACACTTGTGCCCAGGAAAAAATGTGTGATCACAACTATAGCAAAGACTCTTGAGTTGTCCTACTCAAATGTATTCCTAATTGGGGAAAATCATAGGGCATTTGGAGTAGCCTACCTTATCCTATTTGGTTGTATTGTTTTTAAATACATGATTAATTACCTAACTGCCACTCTGAATGTGAGGTGGATATTACGAAAAGTTCACATATTTTCCTATGAAACCTTATTCTGGCATTCAATAGAGACAAAACCTTTATCTAGTGCTCTTGAATGAAAACCTTATTTTTGATATGTAATCTAGCAGTTTCACTAAAGTCCATTGTAAGCAAGGAAAAATAGTGCTTGCAGTTTAATTCATCTCAGTATCGGATTGTGAATTCCTAACTGTAAGTATTTTTGGGCATTTTGTAGTTTTCAATGACCCAAAATCAAGTAAAATGTTCTTTCAGTTGCTCATATTTATTGTGATAATTTTTCAAATTTATGGAACCATTTGAGCTATTATTGATATCACTATTTTGTGAGTTCCTTAGTATGTTCATGAACTTTGTAGCATGCTTCTAATATGGTATTTTTTTTCTAAATTCCATGTTATTGCATAGCATACTTGTAAAGTATTTTTTCTAGGGAGGTTGCAAAAATGCCAGGTGAAATCAATATAGAGGTATCCTTTTGCACTATAGGATTCATGATATTCCTCCATTGAAAATTTAATGTTAGGTATATTTGAAGTTGGTTCAGATAAACTTGCTTGATATCATTCAAACCTATATGTTGTGGCATTAGAAGACCCTTGTTTGAAGAGAGCATACCACTTTACATTCATAGAGAAATTAAAATAAGTGGTAAAATGGTGAAATTTCTTAACTTTTAAGTAATTCTTTGAAAATATCGTATTATGAGCAGAAAACATGACCCAAACGCCCACATGACATACATTTTATTTTTTGTATATTTAACCTACATTTTAATGGCTTATGCTTCTTATATTATTTTCTAACATTCTAAAATTCCATGCTTCTTATATTGTGGCAGGGTGATCATGGGAAGGCACCAACTAGCTCACAACAGGTAAACCATTGATTTCCATATCAATTATTGTTAACAATAATTGAATTAACTTGTTTACTTGTTGATGTAAACGAGCACACCTAAGCATGATGATGTGGGTGATTAAATATTTGATTCCATCAACCAATTGCAAACAATTAGAAAGACTTTGAGAAAGGAAAATAGAGAACTCCATGAATTGGCCAGGTGTAAGTCATCTACATAGGAGATCAAAGAAAGGATGAGATTTTTAATGCAAGATATAGAACAATATGGGGTAAGTATAATTTTCGAAAACCATTAATTTTGACATATATTAATTTATGAATTTTTGTTTGCTACCTTTTTATGAGCTAAAAAAAAGGTTTTCTTTCTATAGGATTTTTTGGATTTGACGCAATAGCCTCATCATGGGGACATTGTCGGTAGCAATGATGCACCAACCCCACAGCATCTTAGCATGAGTCACATACCTTCAAGGATACTTTCCTCTATTGGAACATCAAGCATTGATGGTTCATCACACTTCTCCTGGATTCAAACGGTCTGGTGATCAACCTACATCTAGATACAGTCGGTTGGGTGATCGACCTAAACATCACATCGGTCAATTGAGTTGAATAGTCGACATGTTTGTCGGTCGGGCAGTGAACGAATAGTTGAATATAGTCAGACGGTGGATTGACCAACCCAAAAGTTGACTATAAGTTGGATGCATGGACGGTCGAGTCGAGCATCCTTATCAATCCAAATTGATAGAGAAGATTTGGTAGAGTCAACTCTTACAACCGACGGTCATATATGGACAAGATATTCTCAATTCTATGGAAGTTGGTTAGATATTGAGACTATAAATAGTAGACCCGGGTCATTATCAACAAGAAATAGAACACATAGATCATGTGGATCAAGGTGTGAAATATTATTTGTGATGTTATGATCATAGTGCATCTTTCTTGAGTGTTGTAACGGTGTCTTTAAACACCACCCTTGTCTTCAAAATGTATTCCTCTTCGACTATCTACAATACTTTATTTTCTATTTCTTGTCGTGTTCCACCCTATTCCCCAACATGGTATCATATCTAATGGTTTAAAACCTCAACCTGTTATCTGCAAACCTTGTTGAGTTGCATATGTTGGGTGATTGAATCTGGGCCGGTGGTTTGTTGATTAGAATTTATTGAAACATAACAGTTTTTGTCTAGATATCGAAGATGGATTACAAGATTGATCTTGTTATTTTGAACGAATCAAATTACATAGTATGGACACCAAACATGGAAACCCTAATGAAGAGTAAAGGATTGTGGAAGTATACAAAGATTGTGATTCCAGATCCAGCAAACAACCAGGAAAGTTCATTGTTGATGGCAAGAAGGATGATTTTGTGGGGGTCATCACCACCTATATCTTGCGGAAGATTCATTTTCACATCAGTGGAATCGTCTGCCCTCATCAAGTCTAGAAGAATTTGAAATCGTTGTTCGAAAGAGTCGACAAGATCCATGTCATGCAGTTGGAGAAATAGTTGATATCTCTCGATCCTCATTATTTTTACAGGATAGAAGACTATTTGGCACATGTCAAATAAATCTAGTTGAAATTGGGTGAATGTAGAAAGAACTATCAAAACAAGGATGGAAAACTCATTGATCTAGTCCTGATGAAATTGAGAACGCCATTCGATGTGTTTGTGTCGACTTTCCGCATCAATTTGCAAACACACAAGGAATATGGTAAGGGTTACACCTTTGAGGATTTTTGTGGTCTTTTGATTACTGACCAGTACAAGCTGCTTGAAGAAGGTAAGCTTAGTGGTAAACATCAAGACCACTTTCTCAAGGGAAAGAGAAAGTTGGATTCTAGGGATAGAGTAAAGTTTGATGCGTCTACATAGAAACCTACATACGGCGACCAGAAAAATAAGGGACAGACAGATGCACCCTAGTGAAGTTGAAAGAAGAAGACAAGTTAGTAATATGGAAAGACTAGACATGTGGATAAATTATGCTACAAGAAGAGAGAAAATTTAGACGACAAGGTTAAGAACCTTGAAGGAGACATGTTCGTTGTTCGTTGACCCACTAATAATTTCACCTTCCAATTTAGAACTTCTCAAGCCTTGTTGTCTCACTATGTGTATAAAAAATGCGTAGTCAACTCTAGGTACACGCATCACATGGATAAATATGCCTCCTTGTTCACGTGGTTGGATGAAGCTAAGGAGAGGAAAATCTATATCGCTAATGATTTTTCTCTGGATGTTGCTAGTTAGAGTGATGTTACATGTCGACATGGGGAATTTTTCAACGTCTATCATGTGCGAAAAATCAATGTTAATATGATGTTTGTTACACGGTTAACATAGACATGTAATATTGTTGAATTATGGCCAAATCGGTTCTATGTTAATGATTTGAAGAAAGACAAGTCGATTTTTGTCAGAGGGATTCTTGACTCGACAAATAGTTTATATAAATTATGTGGCATGACTCGATCTGATAGTGAACTGACTTCCCTTGTTGCTTGCACTAATGAATGAAGTCATATATGGCATGAATGACTTGGACATATTAATTTCCTAAGACTATAGGCACTAGAAACTCAGAACATGGTTGTTGGTATACCTAAAGCATTTCCCCCTGAAGGAGTTTGTAAGGGTCGTGTTCTTGGAAAGCATCAGCAGGCACCATCTGACTATAGAAAAGTGTGGCGAGCACAGAACCCACTAGATTTGGTTCACAGTGATGTTTGTTGCATCAATATACCTTCACTAGAAGGTGCAAGGTATATTTTGACTTTCATTGATGATTTCTCTCATTTCACATGGGTCTATTTTATGAATCGTATGAACCTTGTATTTTAAAAGTTCAAAGACTTTAGATCCTTTGCTAAAAAGAAATTTTATCAACCCATCAAGTGTTTGAGATTAGACAATGGTGGTGAGTATGTAAATCGACCTTTTGAATAATACCTAGTTCGATCTAGTATTGACTGGCAATGGTCGATTTTTCAAACACCTCAGCAGAATGGAATTGGAGAAAAGAATTGGATGCCAATAAAAATGGATAGATGACTTTTTCAAGATAAATAGCTTCCCTCTCACTTCTGGGATAAAGCAGTATATTATGTAAACTATCTTCTCAATCGCATCTCGACTCAAGTTGTTCCTTTTGTGACTCTAGTGGAACGATGGTGTGGAAAGAATACTTTAGTCAACCACCTCTGTATGTTTGGGTGTGTTGTCTGGGATCATATTTTTGATGATTGAAAAAATAATTTAGATGTAAATATTCATGCTTTCATCATGATGGGATACTCCAAAGAGTCAAAAGCCTATCGACTATTTGATCCTGTCAAACAACAAATCATTATCAGACGCAATATATGTTTTGATGAGAAATCTTATGGCATCAAGTTGTTGCATGCCTCTTCTGGATTACTACAAGATAATCCCTTTGATGTTGTCTCTGACATTGGCTCTCATGTTCCATATTTCAATCCTTTGACTGGACAATTGAACTTTGTTCCTATTTCGACTTGGCCATCGACCTCTACATCGACTAGTCTGCCAATCTTTGCTTTGAATGGTCCATTGTCTCCAATGACTGAAACCTCTTCAACTTCTGATTGTCCTATTTTCATGAACCACAGTTCAGTTGTTTCTTGTCTACCTAGATGGACAACCAAGAAAATTGAAGTTGATGGAGTTGATGTTGATGATGTTTCCTTTGGACAACAAAATCGAATTCAAAAACAACATGTTAGTGTTGCATTAATGACTCATGTACTTGAAACTTTTGACCTTGTTTCCTACTCGAATGCTAAAGTATTAACTAAATGGGAATATGTTATGGATATAGAAATTGATTATTTGTTGAAGAATCACACTTCGGACTTTGTTCCCTGACCACAAGGAAAGAACATAGTGAAGTGTCAATGGGTATACAAGACCAAATTTACCTCTGAAGGTGTTATCGAACGACAAAAAGCATGTCTGGTTTCGAAGGTATTTTCTCAACAAGAAGGTATCCATTACATTGAGACCTTTTCCCTTGTTGCAAAGATGAAATCTATTCGACTGATTCTTTCCCTTGCTTCTTGTTTTGGATGGAAAATCCATCACATGGATGTGAAGAGTGCTTTCCTTCATGGAGACCTATATGAAGAAATTTTCATGGAACAACCACCTAGTTTTGTGACATATTCTAATTTGCTTTGATGGCTTAAGAAGTCGCTTTATGGTTTGAAGAAAGCTCCCTAATCTTGGTGTGATAAGATCCATACTTTTTTTCTTCATCTTTGTTTCAAACATTGTGAATATGATCATAGCTTGTATGTACTCCATACTAATGGAAACACTTTGATTGTTGTTGTATATGTAGATGACATACTCATTGTTGGCAATAATAATGTTCTCGCCCTTAGACTGAAGAACCAACTTGTTGAATCCTTTGACATGATGGATCTTGGTACTCTACATTATGTTTTGGGTCTTCAAGTATTACCACTATGTGATGGCTTTTTCATTTATTAGTCTAAATGTGTGATGGATATTTTGACACTTTTTAATATGGTTGATTGTAATCCCTGTGCCAATCCTTTTCAATATGGAGTGAAGCTTACCAAAACATGTCAAACACCTCAAGTCGATGCTAATGTTTATCGACAACTGGTCAAAAATATTATTTATCTTACTCATAGTGGACATGACATTTCCTTTGTTGTTAATATGGTTTCTTGGTTTATGTAAAACCCTAAATAAATCCACTTGAAGGTAGTCAAACTAATTGTTTGTTATCTCAAAGGTACCACTCATTTTGGTATCAAATATTGTCGAAGTTCAGATTCGTTGGTTAGTTTCATTGACTCCAACTGGGCTGGCGACAATGATGATCAGAAATACACTTTTGGATATGTGTTGTGTATAAGAACTGGACTATTGGTGTGGTTGTGCAAGAAATAGAAGGTAGTCTCCTTGTCGACTACAAAAGAAGAGTATCATGGCATTGTTGAAGAAGGTACTGAAGTAGTATGGATCTGCCAAATTTTGGGAGAACTTGTCTTTCATGTTTAGACTTCAACTACAACATACTATGATAACCAAAGTGCCATACAGGTTGTTGAAAATCATGTTTCCCATGGTAAGATTAAGCATGCTGAGCTCCATGCTCATTATTTTAGATAGATGGTTCATGAGAACATTTTCTCTCTTCAATATTGTAGAATAGATGATCATGGTGTTGATATCTTCACCAAATCATTATATGAATCTATATTTATCAAGATGTGCATGATGTTTGGGATTCATGAAGCTCCAATTATGGGGGGTTGGGGTCATGATGTCGTAATTTCACCTCCTGAATGTCTAGAGACATGTGTTGATGGGGAGGTGTTAGAACATCAATCATTGTTGGTTCATCACACTTCTCTTGGATTCAGTCTGTCGGTAAGTCCACCTACATCTGAATACAATCAATCAGGCGATTGACCAAAACACTGCATCAGTCAGTCGATTAGTAGTCGGCATGCCCATCAATTGGACATTCAATCAACGATCGAAGATAGTTGGGTAGTGGATTGACCAACCTAATAATCAACTATGATTTGGACGCATGGACGGTCGGGTTGAGCATCCTTGTTGATCCAACTCAACAAAATGGATTTGGTGGAGTCAACTCTAAAAACCGACGGTCATATGTGGACAATATATTCTTGATTCTATGGAAGTTTGTTAGATATTCAGGCTATAAATAGCAGGCCCCTTAGGTCATTATCAACAAGAAATAGAACACATAGAGCATGCAGATCAATGTGTGCAATATGCACTATGATGTTCTAATCATAGTGCACCTTTCTTAAGTTTTGTAACATCCCTTTTAGACACCACCCTTGTCTTTGAAATATATTCATCTTTAACTATATTTAGTACTATCTTTTATGTTTCATGTCATGTTCCACCCTATTCCCCAGCAGCCTCTCTATTTGTAGCTCAAATAACTGCAACTCGTGGGGTACATGAGACGCCCCTACCATGCATATTAGATTGTGCATGTGATGGACTAGTGGATGGAAAATATCATGAGCATGATTTCACACATTGTTGTCATTTAGAATCATGTTTTAAAAGCGTGGGAATAGTCTCACTCATCTTTTTGGTGGAAGATAACTTGGTTCCATTAAAGATACAACAAATCCTAGGTATTTATGAATATCTTAATTAATTCCTATTGCTTAATTGAAATGTACATCTCTCCAATTATTTTAAACTAATGATCATATAATTTTGCAAGAAACAACATTTTATATACGAATTTGCATTACAAGGATTTAGATATTTTTGGGCCCACCTTTCGCACATGGTGGAATGCCTAGAATCAAAATTTGAAATACAATCTTATTAAACATTTGGTTGGAATGTTTGGGGATATAATCAACAAGTCCAAAATCACCTTGAAGACCGATACACATTTGAAATGTGTGAGAGATCGATATAGGGTTCAATTCAAAAAAAATCCTAAGTATGATCATCCTTTGGTCATTCCAGAGAAGGAATGGAAGAATATACAGGAAAACACAAAGGAGAGTTCATTGAGACAAGAAGGGAATACACTTCCTAGATCTGCAAGGTATATGATATTTTGAATTGAATATGTTGAATATACTTTAGATCTATAGAAAATATTGCAATATCTAACATATTTGAAATTTTCCGTAGGTTCCCTGAGACGTTGAACGAAACCAAGGCAAGACTAGAAAAACATGAGAATCACAAACTTGGTCAAGGTGATTACCTCATATTAAAATCACAAATTGTAAGTACCAAATAATTTAACCATATTATTCATATCATCATACAAATTTTAATTAATTGCATCCAATAAGAAAAAATTGTGATCATATGCAATGTAGGGGGATATGTTCAACTTATCACCACCGAAGAAGATTTGCAGGTCGGGTTCAAGTTCATCTTTAAAGTGGTGGTGGAATGTCGACAAATGATGGGGCAAATACAATCTGGCCCTTTGAATGAGATGGTAAATAAAATGATAAGACTGCAATTGTTGATTACTTGTAAAATATATTGATGATTGTTCTAACCAAGCAATTAATGTGTCTATTTGTTTTAAGTAGGAAAGAAACAACAATTCATTCAATAGTGGTGGATAACAACCCCATGATTCTATTGGTTTGCAACTCCATCATGGTATCTGTGTCTTAAAAATCAAATGTACATATTGATGATTATTAATATTTACTTATAGATGGTGTACTTATAAATTTTCTTATTTCAATGGCATAGCATGTAGATGAGGGTGATTGAAGAGGAGAGGAACCGATGGCGGCCCAACTATTGGTGTCAACTACTCCTCTAGGTAAAAAATATAGTAATGATATTTGTATTAATGAAACAATGCTATGAATAGTAACTAACCATGTCCTTTTAATGTATTTTTTATTGTAGTGGATGCCCCTGTAGTGCATCAACATGCACATTGTACTACTATGCATGGTCAAGCAACAATAGAAGAGGGCCCAATAGCTTAAGTGGATCAAGAGGAATGCGATGATTTACTAAATAATTATATGAAAAATAAGAAACAAAAAACAAGTGATTGTACATATTTTGAGGACAAAATTTATTAATGTATATTATTTTTTGTACAATTTTTTTTTTCCTGCCTTCTTATGCATGAACTGTATATGTTTTGTATGTACAAAAACACATGTATCCACACACTTTCTTTCTTTCAGTTACATTTTGTTTTCTGTTTTGCTACTTGTTATGCATGATTGGGTATGGGGAATTGAGAGTGATGCAAGGGGGAGAGAGGGGCCAAATGAGCTTCCACCTTCATGTGGTTGGCCCTATTTATTAGAGAATAAATTATACTCAAAACCAAAAGGAGATCATTTAGGTATTCCGATTTAGTATTTCTAGAACGTTGTAAATGATTAATTTTTTCCAGTCATATAATGTTTTGTTCTCTTTCACAAATGCAGGTTTGAAGTGCGGTCACCTCCACGATCCACAAGGAATTTCCATCAAGGTATAAATCATTTTCTTCTCTTTTCTCATGTTGTTTTAAGCTCAATGTAGTTGTACCTACCCAAACATAAGATCATAATGAATTTTTCCTCCATTTCCTTGTATACTTAAATTCAAAATCCAAGGACATTTAATGGTTGAAACGACTATTATTCATTTAATAATATTGTTGTTAGAGATTATTGAATGTAAGTTGATGTGGCATTGTATGTTCTCCGGTAACATTTTTGTTTTCCAATGTTAAATGCTCAGAAATACCTATTCTGAGGACTTGGCGATGTAGAATGTTGGTTGGAGTTAGCGATTGATTCAATGAAATCACTAACTTGGTATGGAACAAACCTCAAGTTTCTCCTTTCACTGATGTATCTTCCTAGGAACTTAAGGAAAATTTTCTTGAAAACATTCTATTTTCTAACTTGGGCCTATAAATTACTAAATCAACATGAATGATGTGCTACGTCTTCTCTTCCATGCAAAATTCTCCATGCAAGATGCATCTTTTAACAAGTGTGAAGGCTTGATGTGCCACTTGTCCTTCTCATGCAAATGCCTCTATAAAAGTATTTCTAAAACATACAAAGTTTATCCCTATGTGTAAAGAGTTCTCCACCATGTGCATTCATTAATATTACTCTTCCCAAATAACCAAAATTCTTATTGGATCAAGCAACAAAGGTGGGGTGTCTCTAAAAAATGTTGGTCAAAATGCGGCGAGGGTTTTAAGGAGAAAAATTTGCAACCACCATCACTCCCTCAATACTTTATACAATTTCTTATGAAATCTCATAGCCATTTTTCATCTACTGGCATTGATCTGACAACAATCTAAGCACTCATCAAAATATATTTTCTCATGAGCTAAGATGCCCCTCCAATAAATCTATCAAACTACTCCAAAATTGAATCCCATGGATAAGTGTGAAAGTAATAGTCCATTTTTTGTTATAACAACTCCTTAAATTTAAGGAGACCTCAACACATGTCCCTATAATATGTGGGACACCTCTCAAATCATGTTAGAACCAATCCCATATAAAGTGGATGTACATAGATATATGTGCAAAGTGGGAAATGGTTGTTAAAACAAGGGTGCCCTCAAAGAATGTGCATGAAACTTCAGTCTATGCATTATAACCAAATCCAACTTCTTATTAGGTGTACCAAGAGAATGGATACATGTCAAAATCCACTAAATATCCTCAAGACCCTCAAAGTATGCCTAAAATAACAATGGAAGATAAATGTGCCAACAGTTTTTCATCATACATTTCTCTTGTAGAATAAATGGTTCAAACACTTGGGTTCATGACAAAATACTCAAAAAGGAAATGTGTGTTTTGGCCCCCAATTTGTGCACATGGAATCAGTGGTATGATGCAACAAGTTGTTTCTTTAATGTCGATAATAGTATAACCTTGTATTATTCCAGCACAATATTATATTAAGTTAGTGTATGATGGGGTCACGTTAACTTGTAATTATTTTTCTAGTCTGCTGGCAGAAGTATATATAATTACTAATATGGTAAAAATTCATGTTACGAATTTTGTTTGATTAGATTGATCAAAAATAATTCCCAAGGTAGGATTTTTTTTCCTAAATGTTCTATGCTTTGGTATCTAGTATTTTAGATAATGTTTGGCAATGTGTTATTTATAGTTTGCATCACGAACTATAGAAGATATTACAAAAGTGATGATAGTAGGTACCTTTCCAAAGACCTCCGTCTAGTCTATGGTTAAGGATCCATATCCATAAGGGTTGAGGTTTGGTCCGGTAGGACATACATTATGAATGCCTCCACTCTCTTGATATTTAAAATCAAGAAAGAAATCCTCTTTATGAACAGAGAAATATTATTTTGATTATAGAATGTAGATTTTTGTAGCTAATCAACATATTGTGCAAGATTTTGGGGTAAATTCCATATATATTATATTTTTTATATTTAACTTGTTTTAGTTGATCTCTTCAACCATCACTATCACTATGGAGGAAATTCTATATTTTCAGATTTGGCTTCCTCTTGATGGTTGAAGAGATTGATTAAAATGTATTGAATATAAACTTCGTATGCACCCGTAATTCTTTCCCAACAAATTACCCAAAAATTTCGAACTTTGGACTCATTCAATAAAAATTTATAATTTGGTTATCTCGTCAACCATATTTAGCTTAAGAATAAGAATGATCAACTTTCCATTAGCCATGCTCGAGTCAATAAAAATATATTAGAGATGTCATATGAGGAAATAGGATAAATTCCTTAGAGATGGATTAGAAATACTATATGACAAATAGGATTAATCAAAAAAATATGACAAAAAGGCTTAATAAAAAACTTGGGTTGTGGATGTTGTTATCTTCTATTGATGTCTTTGTTCATAAACATGGTGCTATAATCAGACTACTTCACAATGTATTTTATATATCTCAAGATTGGGTTGAGATTGGTCCCCTCTCCCTTTAATTATTTATAATAATTGTTGTTACTTGATTGACAATAAAGGTGAAGGAGGTGTTTGATACTAATCTTTCACCTTTATTACCAATTCTCTATTCTTGTGGTTGATTGGGATATTAATTCCTTTCCGTAACACTCATGCAAGAAGCAAGAGAAATTGCATATATAGAAACTAATGGAAACGTGAATGGGAGGGCATGATGGATAAAAAAAATCGGGCAAACCATGTCAAAATTCTGATGAATGCATTGGCCTTTTTTTGGCTTTCGACAAACAAACCATCGGGCTTTTGATAGACCATGACGGAATGTTTCATCTAAATATTGGCAACCCGTGAAGAAACGTTTTGTCTGACTTCTAAAAAACCAATCATTGGACTTATATAGCTCGTGACGAAACATTTCATCTAAATATTGATGAACCAACCATTGGAATTCTGACAACCCATGATGAAAATTTTCATCAAAATTTCGACGAACCAACTATTAGACTTGAAAAATCCAGTGATGAAACATTTCATTGGAATTTCGACAAACCAACCGTCGAAATTCTGACATCCCTTGAAGAAACTTTTCATCGAAATTTAAATGGTTGGTTCGTCGAATTTTCGGCATCCCGTGGTGAAACTTTTCATCAAAATGTTGACAACCAACTTTTGGAATTTCTATAGACCGCATCCGTCAACCTTTTGATAGTATGTTGTCGAAATTCCAATGGAACCATATTTCATCACTCTTTTGACACTTGATACACGCTGAAAATGAGTTGAAGGCTTCATCATATGAGAGACAGTTTTGCAACGCAAATTCGTTGGTAAATTGTCAGAAAATGGGAACAATGTACTAGTATGGCACTACCATACTTCATCAATACTTTTTTCTTATAATGTGATGCATTAGGGAAAGGAATTGGGGCATTCCTCATGCAATATGGTCGGCCTTTGGCTTTCACTAGAAAACAACTATCTGAGTGAAAATCGGGTCAATCCACCTATGAAAAGGAAATGATGGTTATTATGCATGCAGTGGATCTCTGTCATCCTTATCTATGGGGCAACGCTTCCAATTTAAATTTTATCCTTGGAGCCTAAATTATTTTCTGGAACAAAGAATTCCATCCCTAGAGCAACACAAATGTGTGGCCAAGTTGTTTGGATATGATTATGAGATCATCTAGAAGAAGGAAAAATAAAATGTGGTTGTTGATACTCTTTCAAGGAAATATGAGGAAGAAGGGTCCCTTTTTTCCCTATCATTCATTGTAGAAGACATGCTTCAATCCATTCGCAAGGAATGGTTGCAAGACCCAAAAAACATTCTCCCGATCCAAAAATTGTAACATGATTCTAAAGCTTCTATAGGGTACTCTTGGCACAATGAAGAGCTTCTCTATAAAGTTCATATCTATTTAAGCAAATAGTCGAACCTTAAATCCACGGTGCTCTTTGAGTTTAATGCTTCACCCACAACTCGACATTCAGGATTTACCAAAACCTATGAATCAGATAAATGTTTTTTTTTTCTAAGAAGGTATGAAACATGACATTCTCATCTTTGTGGCTAAATATTATACATGTCAATGCAATAAGGGAGAAATTGTCAAATCTCTAGGCACACTCCAACCACTCCCATTTTCACCTACTATTTGGACAGATATTTCTACGGATTTCATTGTTGGCTTGCCTAAATCAAGAAATAATTCAGTCATCATGGCGGTAGTAAATCTTATTTCTAAATATTCTCATTTTTGTGTTCTTCAACACTTGTTCACTACATCCAAAGTGGTTCAATTTTTTATGGATAATATATTCAAACTCCATGGCATGCCTCATTCTATTATCTCTGGTCGTGATCCAACTTTTACTAGCAATTTTAGGCAAGAATTGTTTAGGCTCCAAGGAACCCAATTGCATATCAGCACCACATATCATCCCCAGATTGATGGACAAAATGAATATGTCAAAAAATGTTGGGAAATATATTTGCTATGTTTTGCATTAGACAGACAAAATCAGTGGGCTCAGTGGTTACCACTAGCTGAATGGTGGTATAACACATCTTACCATACATCCATTCACATGACTCCCTTTGAATCAGTCTACAGGAAAAAGACACCATTGTGTCTCTCATACATGCCATGTGTCTTTAAGGTTCAAGAGGTTGACAACAATATTACAGTCTGCGTGGCCATTTTCTGTAACCTCAAAGAAAATTTGGTCTGGGGTCAAAATCGCAAGAAGCAACAAGAATATTAGGGTCGTTATGAATGTCAATTTACTGAAGGGGACCAAGTGTTTCTTTGTATGCAATCTTATAAGAAGACTTCACACAAAGATGAACATTGTCATAAAATCGCGCCCAAATGTTATGGTCCTTATTCATTTCTCAAGTGAATGGGGCCCATGGTCTACAAGTTAGCTATGCCCGGTAACTCTAAGCTCCATCTTGTTTTTCATGTCTCGTGCTTAAAGAAAGTGATTGGAACTAAGTTTTAAACTCAAACTAGTTTCCTTGAGTTGGATGAAGAATGTTCCATTTGGTTGTAGCCATGAGCAGTCTTGGACTAGCACGAGAATCGTCTCTATCAACACACCATCAAGGAATTTTTAGTTTATTGGAAGGATACACCACCATAAGATGCCACCTGGGAGTCGGCTACCATTCTCCAAGAATTTTCTCATCTCAATCCTTGAGGACAAGTATATTTTTCAAAGGGGAGGGAAAGTTAGGGACCTAACCTCCTTAACCCCTCACGTAGGTATAATAATAGAGTTTCCATGTAATAAAGGCCGACATTAATAAATAAGGTCTATATAATAATGTGAACAAGTCTAATGTAAGAATACTTAATAGAAGCTTTCGCTTTTAGAAAGATACTCATACAGAATGTTCTTTAGAAGATAGAATTTGTATAAATAGAAGTAGAAGGCATGAGAGAGTCTTGTATTGCAAATTATTGTAATAGAGCACTGCTATGTTAGGAGTTTCCCCCTCGAAAAGGCAAGTGAACTTGGATTTATATCAATAAATTTATCATTGTTGGTGTTGTTGTTCTCTCTATTTTGTTGTTTCGTTGGTATTTATCATAATATTTATGTTTTTTCTTTATAAAATACATATGGTACCTTTCATTTGGCAAAGGTAAACTAGTGATGAGAGATGGAAATTACTCTAAACCAATTAGAAGAGGACAATCCAAATCTTGCAAGGAACCAACCAATACTACTAAAGTGGAAAATGAGGCTAGAGACCTAGCCATGCATTACCATAGGTGGTTTCCTACCAACATTTAAGTTGAGATGGAAAGAATTGAATAGAAGGTGAGGGATAAACATGGTTCTATCCCCTCTCCAGATAGTTATTTTGAACTCACAAATTGGATCATTGACATGGGAATTTAATGTATGAGGGACACCAAATACTTTAAGAAAAATGACTTATATTAGTCGACTAACACAAGTTATTGAAGAACATGGAGCTAAATAAAAGGTCATTCTTGAGAAATTAGTGTTTTTGGACAAGAAGTATGAGACCCTAGTCAAAAACATCTGTTGTGGACTAGGCACAACAATATGACAATCAATCCCCTATAATGGATAACCATGAAGATATTAATCCTAAATTCATATATAGATGAGAATTAGGTGTTATTCTAACTACTTACAACTCTTTTTTTGATTTTATGTTATGATAAATAGAAATAAATATATATTATTTGTTACAAGAATCAACAATAATGGTATATTCTGTGTTTATACCTATATTTTCAATTTAAGACATTAAGGCCCTATATTTTCAATTTAAGAATATTACTAGTATTTTTTAAACGATGGAGATTAGTTGTGTCTTTTATAGTATAATATTAATAGAATCATTTTTATCTACAAAAAAAATGGTGCTATCTCAAAAATATATCACTTTATTATTAATCCATTCTTACACTATTACATTTATAAACCAATTTGAATTTATGGTGATCTTGGAAGGCTTGTCTCAATGTTTTTTGAGCATAGAAATACAATTTTAAAGAAATCAAAGTAATATATTTCCTTCTTAAGGTCTGATAGAACAATTGGTCCCAATGGACGTTAATCATCATCCTCATAAAATTAATACATGAGAAAACAATATAATCCCATGAAAATGATAAAACTAGTAATGATTTTTTTTCTTTTCAAATACCATGTTGATTTTTTTTTTCACGCAGAAAAAAGCAGTTTCACTGTTATTCTATTGAGAATCAAGTGAAACTTTCAAAAATACATGAGATGGTTACATTGAGAACTGATTCTATATATCTCTTATCAGGCTTATAAAAGACATTGCTAACTACTGCTCTTGTCTTCATCATAAATATACTATAATGTCCAAAATTATACAATCATTTCTACAGTTATACATCCATATCGACACTACATAAATAGTATCTAAAAGCTAAATGACCACTTATGAAACTGACAGTTAAAACAATGGAAGTATATCTACATGGATAATTTTTCCTTGCACAAGTTCCTCAAAATAAATCCATCCAGAAGAACAATTCAGAGCCTTTTTATAAATTTGATCAGTAGCAGTCTTGTAGATTATGTGAACATGCATAAATTTGAGCCTTTCAAAGTTATCTTTTAACCTCCATATCATCTTTTTCCATGGCCCAAGGTGGAGGATGTCCAGATTAGCTTCCCCTTTTATCCACTCTATCATTACTTTCGAATCACCAGCAACCATCATATTGTTTAGAGATAGACTAGTTGCTAGAAATAAGAGGCCCCATAAGCCCAATAGTTCAGCTTTCATATTACTACCTTCGCCCCCTACAAAGTGTGCTTTGAAGTAATGGACTTTACTAATTTTGAGGAAAAAACCTATACCACAAAAACCTCCATCAGCAACACCATCAAAGAATCCAATGGGGGAGTCATCAAAGTAAACTAGGATGAGGATGTAATCAAGTCTATCTGTCTTAAACTCATCATAGGAATCATGTATTAGATACCATTAAACTCTAGTTGGCTTAAATACCATGTTGATTTAAATGATAACTAAATACATTTAATGATTCTAGAGTGCATTAACTATCATAACTACAATGTTCCCCAGATTCGGGTGCCCACTCAAGTCCACATGCCCATCATAGACCTCGTCGAGTCAACACATGGACCCCGACATTATACCTCCATGTAGAACATCAACATTAATGAAGCCATAAATTGACCAGATTTAATATCAAATTGGACAAGGATAAATAGTGTGGATTGCATAGCCAAGGATAAAGGTCGAGATATAGACATGAGTGAGAGATGTCTAAAGAATACTCTCGACTCTTGTCGTATGAAAAAACCAGAAGAAAATTAGGGCTCCCATCACCACTAGAACTAAAAACAATTACAGATATCATAGGAAGCCAAATACGGGTGATAGTGTTTCTTTTAAATAATATTTGAGCTAGACAACACAAAAAGTCAACAATATGACTACCAATCACACCTATTGGTTAGAAGCAACCAATCAAATGTAACTATGCTCTTGTATTTTTGTCCATATTATATAATATAGCTTGATACCTTAAAAAAAAACATATCATAATTACAAGGTTAAAACATTATTACATATAATTATTTTTAATAAATATTAATACTAAATAACTATAAAAACTTATATATATATATATATATATATATATATATATATATATATTAAAAATAATATTTATAAAATTAAGATTACACAATTAAAATTTTACTAAACAATTAATTTTACTAAACAAATACAATTCACCACATGATAAACAAGTGTTGCATGGCAGTGTAGTCCCTGTCGGGTTGGGGTTGGGGTTGATATTAGTTTATCAAATTTTTCTTTTCAAGAACTTAGGGGACATGATTAGACCTGAATGATTAGGCTTCTATTACGCTTCCACTCTAAGTCGTATGTTGGCTTTCACTTGGAAATCAATGCCTGTTCAAAGCTAATGGAGACTATAGGAGGTTAATATATTACTTACATTACTGGGACACACATCAGAATTCATAGATTGTATTCTTAGTAAGCAAACATGTATACTTTTAGGAATTTGGACTGCATCGCTAGGATAGGACCTTTAGATGTTGCTTACTTGTTTTTACCTCTCTACCAACTCATACGCGTTCCACAACTTAGTCAGCTCAGAAGTTAGAATTGCACAACTTTATTTTTATATTTAATGCAAGCGGGTAATGGAGGCAAGAAGGAAACAAGTAGAGTTGAATGAGTTCAGGTGGATTACTAGGAAAGATTGATTGATGGATCAATATTGTTGGGGGAGGGGAGTTGATCCAGAATCAGATCCAGATGGCTTCCCTAGTCTAGAAAAGGCCCAAAAATGAAAGTTCTCGGAATCATTCAAAACCAATTCCATTGCGACCGGCTCATCCTGTTGATTTCGTCTATATATTTACTTTCTCAAACGGGTCTGTATCCAAGAGTTATTGCATTCTGACCATTTTTCCAAATAGTCAAAAAGTCAAATAGGTCAACAGTAAAAAATTCAACGTTGATGTCAGCATGACGACATGCTGGCATCATCATGCTGATGTGGCAGTGTGACACGTGGCAGAGGCACAGTGGGATCCATATAGTTGACATGGACCAGCCAAAATGTGACACATGTCACCACTGGAAGGGTGACACCTGGGACGCTTGTACATGTTCCATGTGGCCCTATTGTACGATGACATGTGGTAGGTATGGATGTTGACCAAGCAGACAAGTGGCAGGTATGGTTGTTGACTGGGAAAAATATTTGGACCAATATTGTGTTGACAAGTGGCACGTCCTCCAAAAAATTAAACGGTGCCATGTGGCCCAGACTTGGGCTGCCATGTGGCAGCTTATGGTTGGTTCGGTTGGTATATGAAAAAATTATTGTCTCCCCAAGATTCGAACCGAAGACCTCCTATCAGGGTAATGCTTTGGGCAGAGAGGGCTAGCTAGGATGACCGCGGGTGCTCTTTCTAAACCTTATGACATAATATTTATTTGAATTCATGGAATGTTTTGGGTGGAGGAAAGGGAGGGCTAAGGCCTAGCCCCAGCCCCTGGTCGCACTACATCGATATGACCACATTTCAAAGGGTGCAAGGGTGATGGAAATGGGCGTGGGCACCCATGCCTAACCAACAAGTGTGTGATTTTATAGCACCCGTCCGCCATATAATTCAGGGTCGTAACCATGACCCAAGTCTTATAGTAAGGGTGCAGTCCCATTGTTTATTGCCACATGACCTCGAGTTTCGGAGAAGAGGCCAGTGTGCAACCCTTTGGGCTGGTGCTTGGCCATTTATAGATTCCATATGACCATTTAAGGGGCGTGCATAGGGTTAAATGGTATAATCCCTATATTTAAACAAAAGTGGGTTATTTACTTTGGTTTTATGGTTTTTTATTGATTTTATGCTTGTTAATGGAGGATTTGGCCCATTTTGGGGGGATATTGGACCCTTTTTGAGGCCAGATCTTGGGAGGAAGTTGGGGAATGATAACCAACTCGAGATCTATATAAACCAAGCCTTATTGAGGCCATGGGAGGAGATTCAAAGTAGATTTATGTTGAAGGAAAGACAAGCCAAAGCCATTTTTATGTAGGGAAGATGTTGAGGAGCGCACCTTTGTGGGCCATTTCTGGGAGATCCGATCATTCGCTTTGAGTGTTGTTTCTTCTATTGGGTTCCAGAGATCTAGGAGAACAATACCATATCATTATTGTATCCTTATGGCACTGTTGTGGTGAACGTATTGAGCTTTGAACATAAATAAAGAAGCCTCACCCACTGAGACAAAGGCCCGAAGACGTAGGTGAGATTGTCGAACTCTGTTATCCCTTCTTTTGTTATGGTTTATTGTTCTTCATGCTTATGTTCAGATATGTAACTTGTTTTATGGCTATGATACATCTCATATCTTCTTCCTCTTTCATTAATCTTCTTAAATGGTTAATAAACGCATGCATAATAAATCAACCACAGCCATTTAAAAGATCTTTTCGGATCAAGTGGTATCAGAGCTAGTTGACGTTTGGATTTGAGTTTTTCATGTTAACAAGGGAAAAGCTACAGCATGGTGAAGGCGAGCTTGTTGAAGAGAATCCATTAATTGTATTGAGAAAGAGAGCTTCTCACACCGAGAAGATGGCATCGGAAGAGGGACTTTCTCAGGATGAGAAAGAGTTTCGAAAAAAATTCTTCACCATGTCGGAGATGATGAAAGTTTTGTACGAGGATTACTTGGAACGGAAAAGACCAGTTTTGGGTGAATCTTCAAAGAGAAAAAGTGAAGAGGGAGAGGATCCTCCTCAGATTCCTCCTTCACCTCCATCATCACCTCCTTCTTCTCCTTCTTCTTCAAGTTCAAGTTCTAAATCCAATGCAAAGAAACATGTTCATAAACATAAGAACGAAATGTCATTATTAAAACTTGATGTAAAATTTGAGTTACCCATATATGATGGCAAAGTTAATGCAAAGAGACTTGACAATTGGGTCAGGCAGATAATGGTTTACTGCAGTGTGCAACAGATCAAGAATGAGGCCACACAAATCAAGTTGGCATCTTTGAGACTTGCAAGTACATCTCTCATCTGGTGGAAAAGCAAGCTGAAAAATGGAACGCAACAAGTGGGTAATGTATTTCCATCATGGAAAAGTTTCATTTCTGAACTTAGGAAAAAATTGTATCCTTTAGGTTATAAAGAAAAACCATTAATTGAATGGCAATCTTTAAAACTAGGAAAAGAACAAACAGTGCAAGAGTATACAGATGGCTTTCGAAAAATGGCATTGATGTTAGATATCCCTTTACATACACAGGAAACCCTTATGAAGTATATAGGAGGTTTACCTGCACATATTATAAATATTGTATTCATGTTTGGACCCACTAACCTTGATGAGGTTTATGTTCAAGCAACGTATATTGAAGTAGGGAAAGTAGGTGTATCAGGGGAATTGTCTTCAAGGAAAGAGGACAAGAGGAAATGGCATGGAAAAAAGGAAAATGCAGTGATGAGAAAGGAAGAGAGGCCCTCTTGGAATAATTGCATGAAAGAGGGGCATGATGAGGACCGTTGTTGTAAGTTGCATCCCGAGAAGAAGCCAAAGTGGTTCAAGGAAAAGAAAGGGAGGCAAACAGTTGCAGCGACAACAAGACCAACAGACTTGGGATCAGATTCAGGTGATGAATCAAAGGTTTCATTGGTTGGTATGATAGGTAAAATTGGTGAAGGAATTGATTGTAGAAGTAACTTGTTTCATATAAGGACCATCATGCGACACACTAAGATAGACACATTAATTGACAGTGGATCTCAATCTAATCTAATTTCAGAAGAATTGGTTAATCAATTGGGATTAAAAATAGAAGTACATCATAAGCCATACACACTTAAATGGATAAGCAATCATCATCAAATGCACATAAAAAAGCAGTGCACAATCAAATTTTCCATTTCATCTAAGTATGTGGACGAGGTAACATGTGATGTTGTGTCATTAAGTGAATGTGGAATGGTCTTAGGTAGTCCATACTTATATGATCATAAAGCAATCTTCTATAGGACAAAGAATCAATATCAATTAACCAAAGCAAGTCAAGATTATGTGGTTCATGCTCATCATGTTAAGGCAAATAAAACTCTTCAAATTATGGAACAATTAAAGAAGGCAGTGCAAGCAAGCAACAAACCAATTATTGTTTCAAATGAAGTAATCAATCTTAAGAAAGAATAGGAAATGATTGTTGAATGGAAAATCAATCACAGGTTGCTTCAAGATAAGCTCATGTCATGCAAATATTATAACTACATCATCTCATTTGCAGTCGTATTTTTGATGCTATCATTATTAATGTTGTATACATGGATGATAGTGGCTTCAATGAAATGTGACAGGGTTCAAATGGCTAACAATATGATGTCAATTTTCATGATTATGTTACAATTTATCCTGATAAGACAGGTGCATGGGATAGAGTTCAGAGACTGAGGACAATCCGGGTGGCCTATCCCGAGCTTGTTGACTGGTCAGTAACCTTTTGGGGACCAAAAGGTCCTTAGTGGGGAGGTGTGATCCAGAATCGGATCCAAGAGGCTTCCCAGGTCCAGAAAAGGCTCAAAAATGAAAGTTCTCGGAATCAGACAAAACCAATTCCATTACGACTGGCTCGTCGCGTTGATTTTGGCCATATATTTACTTTCTCAAATGGGCACCAAGATTTATCGCATTCTAACCATTTTTCCAAACAGGCAAAAAGTCAAACATGTCAACAGTCAAAAAGTCAACATTGACATCATGTTGATGTGGCAGAGACATAGTGGGCTCTGTAAAATTGACATGGACCAGCCAGAATGTGACACATGTCACCACTGGAAGGGTGACACATGGCACGCTTGTACAGGTGCCACATGACCCTATCATACGATGACACGAAGCAGGTACAGACGCCAACCGGGAAGACAAGTGGCAGGTACAGTTGCTGACTGGGAAAAATATTTGGACCAATCTCATGTTGACAATTGGCACATCCTATGGAAAATTAAACAGTGCCACGTGGCCCAGACTTGGGCTGCC
Organism: Picea sitchensis; assembly: GCA_010110895.2. Taxonomy (NCBI): domain Eukaryota; kingdom Viridiplantae; phylum Streptophyta; class Pinopsida; order Pinales; family Pinaceae; genus Picea; species Picea sitchensis. The sequence goes on from SNQJ01S0003838.1 coordinate 77,461, forward strand.
ACATGGCACCCTGTGATTGGTTCGTTTGGTATATGAAAAAATTGTTGTCCCCCCGAGATTCGAACCAGAGACCTCCTATCGGGGTAATGCTTTGGGTAGAGAAGGATAGCCAGGATGCCCTCAATTGTTCTTTGTAAAAATTATGACATAATATTTATTTGAATTCATGGAATGTTCCAGGCAGAGGAAAGGAAGGGTTGGGGCCTAGCCCCAACCCCCGGTCGCATTACATCGATATGACCACATTTCAAAGGGCGTGAGGGCGATGGCAATGGGCACGGGCACCTATGCCTAACCAACAAGTGCTTGATTTTATAGCACCCATCCACCATATAATTCGGGGCCGTAACCATGACCCAAGGCTTATAGTAAGGGCGTGGTCCCATTGTTTATTTCCACATGACCACTGTTTTTAGAGAAGAGGCCAGCACGCAGGCCTTTAGGCTGGCGCTTGGCCATTTATAGTTTTCATATGAACATTTAAGGGGGGGCACGTAGGGTTAAAGGGGATAAGCCCTATATTTAAACAAAAATGGGTTATTTAATTTGGTTTTATGGATTTTTATTGATTTTATGCCTAGTAATGGAGGATTTGGCCCATTTTTGGGGGATATTGGGCTCTTTTTGAGGCCAAATATTGGGAGGAAGTTGGGGAATGATAACCAACTCTATATCTATATAAACCGGGACATTTTGAGGCCATGGGAGGATATTCAGAGCAGAGTTATGTTGAAGGAAAGCCAAGCCGAAGCCATTTTTATGTAGGGAAGCTATTGAGGAGCGCACCTTTGTAGGCCATTTCTGGGAGCTCTGGTCATCCGTTTTGAGTGTTGTTTCTTTTGTTGGGTTCTAGAGATCTAGGAGAACAAGACCAGATCATTATTGTAGCCTTATGGCACTACTATGATGTACTTATTGAGCTTTGAACGGAAATAAAGAAGCCTCACCCACTAAGACAAAGGCCCGGAGACGTAGGCAAGATTGTCGAACTCTGTGATCACTTCTCTTGTTATGGTTTGTTGTTCTTCATGCTTATGTTCAGATCTGTAATTTTTTTATGGCTGTGATATATTCTCATATCTTCTTCCTCTTTCATTAATCTTCTTAAATGGTTAATAAAAACATGAATAATAACTCAACCACAGTCATTTAAAAGATCTTTTCGGATCAGGAGTCCAGAACATAGTGGGTGGATGTCGTTACACTAGAGGCCATATCACAGTCAGGTGTGGGGAAATTTCCCCACCTATATTACAATAATAATAGGGGGAAATATATCTAGACCCATGAGCCCTGCTAACAAACCAGGAACCCTGAACCTAAGTAAACTTAAAACATAAAGGTGTAGATACACCAACAATATTCAGAACCCTAAACTAAACAATTATAAATTTTCAATCCAAACTAGGGTTTTGCTAAAACAAGTGATCAAAATGAATACATAATTAGATCTGCACAACTTTTGGCATATTCTGAAATAATGTTCTCCACAACATCTGCTCTCTAATTTGGTCAGATGAAGAGAATCAAAATTAAAATTGAATTTGTTTTAACGTCCACAAATAATCAAAATAGATCAATGAGACTCGTGTGCAAAGCATGTACCAAAAAGTATGAAAGGAATGCTTATTTCTGCTCCCATCAAAGATAGCAGTAAAACAGACGTTAATCCTTTTGCTAAATCTAAGTAACAATAATGTGGATAAGCCCCACCCCCAACAAGATGAGGCCTAAATAAAACATTTATAGAAGGGCGAATATCAGGCTTTGGATACTTTTTTGTCATCTTTGAACTTGGATTCTCTTTACTTCTGCATTCTAGGGTATCGTCCCAGCTTTTCCTCAACGTCTTTGGCCTAAATTCCACTAGGATACTTGCTTCAAAACTCCCCAACGAACGACGTTTGGTCTATATGGAGGTGTATTTTTTAAAGGATGATTTTTTCTCCAAATACCCATGTTTTATGCTGGACATAGTGTCCTTGTAAGGAATCGGTATTATTTCCTCACATCTCACCCGCATCCTGCTTTGGCTCCTCACCCCAGTCATAGAAGGCACCGAAGAAAAACTCATGGGAGAAGAGGGTACCAAGTGCCCATTCGAGGAAGAGGATTTTTGTTAGCATTGTTATTTTTCTTGTTCTGTTATGGTCTGTGAATCTATGGTCTGTGAATATACCGGAAGGTATTTGATTTAAATCCAAAAGATTCCACTACATGTTTGTGCAATTCAAACACAAATTAGTCTCTTGCATATTGTTTTTCGAAAGCTTAGACGAGGAACAACTTTTTAGAGGAGAAAAACAGCTTGGTGATCATAAATAATCTACATTAGCCTCAAATAAATGAATGCACTTCATCAAAACAACTATTCTATTTCTGGGTGTAGTTCAAAACTGCAAGCATCCCTTAAGGAACTAAAAATGAATATTAACAAGTTAAACATGAGATACTACAATAAATTGTGATTGAAGCCAGTGATGTTGAAATAAAATGATTGGTGCTTTCATAATAAACATGGAAATGTTTTGTAAAATATTTGTTATAATTTGAATCCCCGAAGGGTGATGGCTTGATTTAAATTACTTTTCCAAATCCCATCCACACCATGTTAGCAAGAATGCATCTCCAATTTTTTAATACATCTTTGAAAACACACCTGAGATTACAAGGCCTGAAGTTGTGTTTATTTGCAATTTGGACTAACCACAGGTCTCCAATCAGATTCAAAGAACATTAGAAGACAACAACACTTCTAAAGAGAAACATGAAGATCTAAATAAGGAAATCCTAATGTTTAAAATGTTCAAGGTGGTGATGTGAAAGTCAAATAACATTACAAGACATGACAACTTGTAAAGAGAAACATGAAGATATAAATAAGAAATCCATAATGTTTAAAATGTCCAAGATGGTGATTAGTATAAGAATTTATGGTGATTAGTATAAGAATTTAAAATCTATAGTGCACATTGTTGTTGCATGATGTAACCATGTTTAGTTCAATATAAACGCAATCACAACGTTGATATTTACAGACCTTCCATCACATTTTCTTTAATATAAATGGATAGATGGATGGATATTGGGTACCACCCTCACTTACCCTAATTACTTATAACCACCTTCTTTAGCCAAGAATTCTCAGTCAGTAGCTAGGGGCTCATGGTCTATCCTCACAGGTTGGTCTGGCCTCGGTTGTTCCATCTATCCTCACGGGTGGTTCTAGCCAGCAAGAAAGTAGGTCTTGCTGAAGAATATTTCTCAAGGGGAAGTCTCGGGAGGGATTCTATGGAGCTATGAGAGCCCCCCCGAGGAGAGTCTAGTGGGCGTAAGGGAGAGGAAATGTTATGAATTCATTACATGATATGAACCACACAAATAGCTTCATTACAACCTTCTAGTCTTTGAAATCTGGGAGGAAGGAGTTTGAGGAGATAGATTATTTTGATTCTTCCCACTATGAGTATTCTGCCAGGGGTGAGAATCATTGACCATAACTCTGACCTTTAGCCTTTCCACCAACTTACGTACAATTCCACTCGAGGATCTACCCGGGAGGGTGGATTTAGTTGCTTTTATTTTGTATTTGATACCTAGGATAGACAGATAGAGAAAGAGGTGTTGGAAACAAAAGGATTAAGTCTAGGAAGTATTTGGTATTTATAGATTATATATACCTCCCATTCTCATTGTTAGTCGAAGCTTCAAAACCTTATCATGCGTGTAAAGATATAGAGGCTCCTATTCTATGAGTATTTTTATGTAATTGATGCAATGTAGTCAATTTATTTTTTGCATGTTGTGATTTCACAACATCAACCAATTTATTGGGGAAGTCTTCCTCCATTGCTAGGATTTGCAAGTGAAATCCACCCTTGGGTGTGCAAGTGCACCCACTATTTTCTCAGTTTTGACTCTTTATTTTTATTATTCTTTGTTTTGGTTACAACAATAGTTGCTAGATAGGATGTATTTATGTGTTATACAATACACCAAACAGAATTGGAAAGAAGGAAAATGTTTACACCACAGTTTACAAATATGTAAGCACTAATCATCAAATATAAAAACCACAAGCATTATTGATTTCCAAACAATTTGCAATGGCATAAAATCCTAGTTCTCTAAATGATCTATTAAAAATTTAAAATCCCATAAAAAGTCAACAAATTTACCTTTAGAAATTCACATATAACAACAATCCATAGTAGTAAAGTTCATTAAGGATGTAGACAGATTCTCGTCAATTCTATGCAAATCAGCCTTAGTCCTTCCATGAGTTTCCTTCATATCAAAACAAAAAATACAAATCTTTACACATAGCCACAAAGAATAGATATATAATTCTAGAATCTACGGCGAAGGAAAAAAATTATTTAACTGAGTAAATTTAAGTATTACTTTTAAAGGGAAATAAAATATATAAGTTTATAACTAACCACAATATTTCTTATGATTCCTTTAGTGCTATGTTTTGCTGACAATGAAAACACACTTAAAACATTGACCTGACAACTACTAACATAAATGTATTAAATAAACAAGAGATACATTTGTTCACCAAAAACCATCCATCCAGCGATATCTTTGTTGAATGATCCTCCATGAACTCATATAATACAACCACTGAAAAGATAAAAGGCATCCCAGTTTGGATGCATTGTTATAGAAGAATTAAAATCTTATAATGGAATTTGGAACAATAAAGTTCATTGATTCCTAATTGGTCCTAACTTCTAAGTCAACTAAATCTTTCGTGAATGCATGTTAGAAGACAACCTCTGATTTTCCTTTGAGGAAATGTAGAAGATTACTACCTTGCAACATTTAGGTGTCTACTGCTACAAATAAATGAGATCCTCTGCAAGGTTACTTCAGCACAGAATTCTGAGAGGGAAATAACCAACAAAATTGAAGGAAGAAGAAACCATTTTCTATATAGATGGTATCTATTTACTCCCACCCTTTTATACTTCTTATAAGGGGGTTGCAGGATTAATTAGTGCTTGCAACCACGGTTGTGCAATTATTAGGTATCTTTAGATCTATAAGATTTTGAGATTATATATGTGAAAACCATATGTTTAACGTGTTTCTACCAAAGCGCTTTAAAACTTCCTTGAATGGTGAAATATTCTGAAGCTCCAAGCATCTCCTCACCTAGGAAGAAATAGAGAAAGGGGGTCTTGTCACACCATAGTTGTGGACAACCAAAGTCGAGCTCCTATGGCTGAGAGGGCTTATCAAGATGGTGGCTCAGTGCCATTGCAAAAAGAGTAGCTGCTAAAAACATCCACCTCACTTATGCATACATATCATGAGTTCTTACATCGAAGGAAGGGATTGAAGGCGCATTAATCAACAATGTTCACCTTATGATCACCTAGTTTTCATGGAGCGTTTGACTAGAGAAACCAGACGCAGGCATGGGAGTTTGACTAGGGGCACAGAAGTGGATTTTCTTATTACTTAACTAGGCCATTTCATTATGTTTCCCTTTTAATCGATGGAAACACAACCCATCTAGCTTTGGGTTTGAGTGGCATTTCACCCCTAACCACGACTCATATTTTTTTCCCTCCTAAAACAAAAGCCAATAAAAAATTATTTATTCTGCTACTTACGGAACTCTAATATAGCAGTATAATTGCAGTGAAAAGAGAAGAAACCAAGTGCTTTACAAGGGCCCCAGTGGGACCGACACTTATAAATTTGATAACTCCATGTGTAGGAGGGTGAGGTTTAGATTGTATACCGCTACAGGAACCAGGATGCAGTAGTGAACATTTTTCGAGGTTCATGGGCCTCATATCTCATGCAGTATCGTAGGTGGTATATAATGGGATGCAATGGTGAACATTTTTCGAGGTTCATGGGAATCTTCGGCCATGTGTTGGTACATATGGTTCCCATTGTTGAAGTAAGTGACAGTCCTCTAGATTTTATGGAATTTCATTAGTTTATTCTCTCCGCTTACAGTTTCTTTCAGTTATACTAACTCTTCATCATCGAAGTGGAAATAAAAGGGAAGGAACGACGTTCAATTCTAGCTCGATGGATTTTACTCCAAACCAGATGAGGTACATAAATATCGAGATGTCATCACTGGATTGATTATTCAGGGGGTTTTTGATCTTCACTAACGAAAATAATATTACACATTTGTAATTGCAGAAGTTATGTCTGTAAAATGGTACACACACTTGTTCAGATGATGAGGACTCTTGATCGGATGCCCGACGAGGTAACAATTCTAAATTCAACATCCATGTTCAGCTGGATAGGATTATGTTCTAAAGATTGACCTAATAACCTTATTTTCAGTGAATAATACTCATGAAGCTCTTCTACTACAGAGATATCATAGTATGTCAATTTGTCAACATAATCAATGGGCGTGTTTTTAATGTTTAAGTCATTCATTTACCTCATTTTGACATCATGAAGCTTGTTTTTTTTATTTTTGAGTAATTTGCAGCCAGTCGACTATGAGCCTTCATTTTTCAAATGTTGCAGTGAAGATGAAAGTAATCCATGGTCTCGAACTCCTTTGAAAATGAAAGTTGGAGACGTCAATAGTTGTTTCTCGTAAATCAGATCTCCAACATGCATAATTTAACCCTATAAAGTATATATTTATTTTTAACAAGATGTTTCTTTTACATTCCCTCCTCAATATGGGAATATTACAAAGCTTTAAACATATTTGGACTGCTCTCTTGCCCTCGTAAAAAATTATTGTAATTGTTGCAATAATTTAAATATACTGGAAATAAATGAAACAAAGATTTAAACCTATCTGGATTTCTCTCTTACTCCCATAAATCACATCTCCATCATGCATAATTTAACCCTATAAGTTATATATTTATTTTTAACAAGATGTTTCCTTTACATGCCCTCCTCAATCTGGAAATATTACAAATCTTTAAACCTATACATCAGTCATAGAAGTGATTTCATTAGCTAAGTCATTATTTCATCAGCTAAGTCATAGGATTGGTCAGGGGCAGTGAATATTGAGCTTAAACTTATACAGGGTGCATTCAGAGTTAGTTGTGTTTTATACCTTGGGAGAGTTAGTTTCCCTCCACATATTATGGGAATACACAGTCTTCCCATCTTTCACACTTATGGCTACTAAAGGAATCCTGCCTAACCGAGATTCAAGCAACCCTCAGCCAAAAAGGTGCTCTATACATCCACTTCTTATATTATAAGCTTCTTTATCCAAATCCAACCATCACTGCCATTTTTATAACTAAGGACTAGGAGAGCAATCAATAGGATGCCTTCATTTCTTAGCTCCACATCAGAGGCAAAACCTGCCTTTAATTAGCTAGGTGGGGTCCTTAAGGAAATCTCACTTACCCTCTTTCGAACTCACGCATCTCTATTATGTTTAGAAAACAGAAATAAGGAACTTTATCTACTCAGATAGGCCACGCATCAGATATATATATATTTATATAGAGATAGAGATTTAGATTTAGAAGTCTTTCTATTCACGGGCATCAGAGAAACGTATTGTGTTATTCTATTTATACTATAATACTCTAGGAGAGAGTTAGCTCAGATGTGCTTCTTATCTCGGGTTTTTTACTGCTCTCCTTACTTCATTACTTCATTCTTGCTATTTCCAATCACAATAGGAAGCCCTTAGTTATACTCAAGCGTATGAAGTGCAGACAACCAAGTACTTTTCACAAGGGGGGTATAAGTCAATATTTTCGTCCCTCAGATACCCAGATGAGGAATCTATCTAGAACCCTACCCACTGGATTTTTTACATATAAAACATGCCAAATGAAGATGTTTATCTTTTTAGAAGAACCAGAATGCTACAAGCACACAACCCGCCACAAACCAATGACGGTTACTTTTACTATCAAAATCAAATCAAGGGAGAGAAAAGCAAGTTCTAGGTCTAACAAGTGATAGAAATGCAAGTTCTAGGTCCGACAACCAATGGGTAGCATTGACGAGACCGAAGTCCATTGATTTCTCCTATCCAATGCCCTTCTCCTATCATTGGTTGGGAAAGAATGAACCCTGTGATGGTAGGAGATGTGGCCTTAATCCGGCTAGAACCATCGCAAAGAAGGAGTCCCACTGTACTGACGAAAGTTCCCCACTTCCACCAAAACTATAGTAGGCATTCACCCTTCTCACTTCTCCTTCACCAACCCAGATCTATTCTCTTTCACCTAAGGGAGGACGGACAAAACAGACTTCCCTGCTGATCTGGTAGGATCTACCTCTAGCATTCAATGAGTATAGGTGTCCCCCCAAATATGTATGTATGCCCTTCCTATTTCTATTCCTATTTCTATTTCTCTTTCTATGGTGGACCTACCCGCTTGCTATTGTTATTGAGATATTGATTGTTTTCGGGCGGGAGTGTCTTAAATAGACTTGACAGTGAGGATCAATCTTTCTAATAAGATTTATCAGCTATCTCCCTGGGCGAGAAATATCCAGCCTACTGTAGAGTCTTTAAGACTTTGCAGACTAGATGCTCGTGCAACCACTCTCATGTGCTTCATACCTTGGCCATCCATGTTGCATACTCATATTACTCACCATGAAGGATGGCCATCTAGCCGCCACCATCATGTGCATTTATTGTGGATTATAAAATATCCGGCTAATCCACCCAATCTTCCCATCAACCTACCTCCAACAAATGTCGTTAAGGCACGGTGTTAACCCACCACGACTCCCTTATGGTGTCCCACTTTCCAATCAACAATAAGATTTCTTCTGTCAGGGATAATCGTCATTGAATTTAGTGGAGTTGGTGAATTCAAATTTTAAATTTTAAAATCTAAATGGAGGGAATGGATACCCGCACCCTTCACCTATGATCATTTTTGCATATGTAATTCAGAACACACAGAGAAACTATCAAAGGAAGAAGAGGGATTTTCAGGGACCGATCAGGAAATCTTATAGGCATCCAAGACAATAAATTACTTCGAACAATGAAGGGTGGTTTGGTCTGTGAGTTTATTCAGGTAAGAAATGAAATGACTGTCATTTTACTATCTTGATTGGGTAAGCAATGACGGCATATAAATGGCAAAATTTGTGTTGAGAGTGGTTTTATTATGCAGAGCCCAATGAAATACACAGTACTAGTCTAAGATTTCTATGTGGGGAAAGTGAATATTTACCATGTATCAACAGATAAGGTAGTAGAGTGCTCTTGCACGAGAAGGATATTATATTTCTCTTGTGGATTTTTTTTATTTTGCAGGGAGTTCTTACAATATCATATTTGTAGGGATTATTATTAATGACGAGGGAAGCATAACCACTCCTTCCATGGTTGCCTTCACACTTTATGAAAGAATAGTTGGCAATGGTGGGAAGTATCTTATTGCAACTAATCCCCACAACACCGTGTTCGATGTCAAAAGATTCGTTGGAAGGCAATTCAATGATCCCAATGTGCAGAGTGACATGAAACCATGGCCCTTCACTATTTTTTGTGGAGACAAAGGAAAGCCTCTTATCCAAGTCCATTACAAAGGTCAAACGAAGGAGTTTGCAGCAGAGGAGATATCTTCTATGGTTTTATCAAAGATGAAGATGATAGTTGAATCTTATCTCAAATCTGATGTCAAGCATGTTGTCATCAAAGTGGTTGCCTATTTTAGTGATTCTCAAAGGAAGTAAACTAAAGATGTTGTCATCATTGTGAGCCTTCAGGCCATGAAAATTATTAAGGAACCAGTAGCTGGAGCTATAGCTTATGGGTTCTATACATAGTGCAAAGAAAAGAAGGCAATCTTGATTTTCGACCTAGGTGGAGGTACCTTTGACATCTCGGTTCTTACTGTTGAGAATGGTGAATTCGAGGTGAAGGTCGTGGGAGGGGAATATTTTGACAATAGGATTCTCAATTATTGCGTCCAATAGTTCAAGGGAAGAAACAAAAAGGACTTAACCACAAGTGCAAAATCCCTTCAGAGACTCTGCTCAGAATGCAGGAGAGAAAACATATCATTGATTTATGAAGAATGTGATCCTCCCATGTGAGCAAGTGAGAACTATATGTAAATTTTATGGCCTGGATATTTACATGTTGTAAAAATTCAATGTCCCTAATTGTAGGGCCATATTAAATGTGTGGTCAAATGTTCTCTTCTTCAATTAATCTACATCTTAAATAAGTTTACAATGTATGATGAAATGTTGTGTTCAATTAATTTGCATCTTAAATAATTATAAGATGTATAATAAAATGTCGTTTTCGTCAATTAATTTGCATCTTAAATACATGGTACATGTATGATGAAATGTTGTCTTTCTCAATTAGGTTTTAATTCAAAGCTTACAAAAGTAAGGACTCACTTGATTTCCTAGTGAGATGGTTTGATATGGTAAAGTTTATTTTTAAATTTTTGTTCCATGTATGATGAAATGTTGTCTTTCTCAATTAGGTTTTAATTCAAAGCTTACAAAAGTAAGGACTCACTTGATTTCCTAGTGAGATGGTTTGATATGGTAAAGTTTATTTTTAAATTTTTGTTCGTCTTTTAGTTAGTGATTTTTAATCTTCATAAAAAAACGGTTATAATATAATTCAAAGATAAAATAATAAATTCATAATATAATGATGGTACTTAATATTAATATAACACATAGTGTGACTTTATAATTGGAAGGGATGAAGTTGGAACCAGGTAAATAGCTTATGAATAAACTTAAGAAATGGGTGCTGCTTCAATGTTTGCTTCAATTGGAACTGAATCCATTGGTACTTGAAAAGGTGCCCAACCGAAGAAGCTTTTGCCTCTGCGACCGGCGGGGACAGAGGAGTCTCAACGGGCGCTCTTAGCGATTGAAATTTTTTACTACCAATCGGATGGGGTTGCTTGTTCTGTCTGTTGTAGATCCCGGCCTCACTTTGGGTGGATAAATGCATTGCAGTACATACTTTTCCACCTCCATCCATATAGTATATGTGTTATATTGTATAACATATATAAAGAATAAATAGTGATAAACCAAGGGATATAATGGATTTTTTTGGACATGTATAATATAAAAAATAAAATAAAATTAATTTATAAATTAAGTAAAGTTAAAATTAACAAAGTTATATTTGAAATTAGTAAAGGTAAATTTGATTAATCTTAAATTTTTTGAAATGTTTTTTTTTTATAAATATATTTATTTTAAGATTATTATAAATTTTATGGTTAAAGGGTTCATTAAAAGAAAACCTTAAAATTAACATATAAATTAAAGTAAAGATATGTTTGATTTAGGAGCTATATTCAAATGTGAATCACTTTTTCTTATGTTTAGGATCATTGTGTAGGATGATGAAATTTAACAAAAGCAATTTCCTATGTTGTGTGTGAAAACCTTATTGTCAAGTTTAGGAAAATTGATGGCAAGTCAAAATAAATTAATTGTAATATAGGAGTCAAGCAAAGTTGTCTCATGTCCCTTACCCTTTTTGGCATATACATTGACAAATTAAATGATTGCTTGAAAGAAGTAGGATGTGTGAACTCGACTCTCAGTGGTATAGTCATCACCCTTGATCTCAACAAAAACTTTCCAACTAAATTCAAAAGATTGCAGATGAAAGAATCTTCCATTTACTCTCATCAACTAAAAAATAAAAACATTATATTGTCTTCTTTTTAACATGCACATATATACATTATTATTATTTTTAAGCTTTAATTAGTGATTACCCAATTTCTTCTTTTTAATTATAATTTTCAAAACATTGATACATCTATTATATTTCTATTATATACATTATTTTGTTTTTAAGCTTTAATTAGTGATTAGGTAATTTCTTCTTTTTAATCTATTCTATTTCTATTATATCCATTATTTTGTTTTTAAACTTTAATTAGTGATTACGTAATTTCTTCTTTTTAATTATAATTTTCAAAAGATTGATACATCTATTCTATTTCTATTTTAAGTTATACATAAATTTCTTCTTTTTAATTATAATTTTCAAAACATTGATACATCTATTCTATTTCTATTTTAAGTGATACATGATTATGATTGTTCTGCATTTAATATAACTAATTATTTCAATGAAATGGCATGGAATTATCAGAATTTAAGTACAAGTACGGATGTATATTTTACTATAATTTATAATTATTCAAACTAATTTATTGTGATCAAATTATATCAATCTTAGAATTAAATGACCATGTTCATTAAAATCTCTTTTTTGGTATTTTGTATATTTTGTATATTCTTATTTTTCTTAAGCTTAATGCAGATGTGAGTGATAATCTTAGTCTTCATCTTTATCAAGCTTTTATCAAGTTTTGTGTTTTTTTCAAAAAAAAATTAAGTGTGAGGTTTAATATTTTTAATCTTTTGTATATTCTTATTTTTCTTAAGTTTGATGGCAGATGTGAGTAATAATCTTAGTCTTCATCTTTATCAAACTTTTTTCAAGTTTTTTTTTTTCAAAGTTCTTTAAAGTGTGAGAGATAATCTTTGTCTTCGTTTTTATAGAATCATTCTCAAGGTTTTCAATTATGTTATTATGAAGAGCATCAAAGATGTGTAAAGGAATATTTGAAATCATGGGGTAAGTTGGCTCATTTTTTCACTTATTTAATTAATTATAAAGATGTGTAAAGGAATATTTAAAATCATGGATAAGTTAGCTCATTTTTTTATTTATTCAATTAATTATAAAATGTAATATGTTTGGTTTATCACTTTTCTCTTTTAATTTTATAAATTTGAATATATATATATCAATTTGTTTTACAAAATTATTAAAAAAATTAAATATTAATTTAATTTTATAATTATTAATATAATTAATGAGATTAAAATGATATATTTTTAAGTTTTAAAATCAAAATGGATTTAATGTTAGTCTCATTCATTTAATAATTTGGATATTATAAAGCATTTTAAAATGGATTTCAATTATTAATATTTAGTTTCATTTATAAACTTAAATAATTTGTCATCTTTATAGAATTTAGGGAAGACTATGCTTATGTTGTTTTATTTTAATTAATTTTTATATTAGTTGTACATGTTCAAATATAAATCAATTAAAGATATATTGGGAGGATTTTTTTTTTTAATGCTAAGTTCTAACAAGTATTGTGATGATTGTATAAGTAAAATAATGAGTGATGGAGAAGTTGAAATTTTTTTAAAAGATGTTGACAAATATAAACTTGTAAGGCATGTGCATTGAAGCTTATGGAGTTATCTATCCATTGCTAAAGATCATTCAAATAAATATTTCATTTTTGTTTGTATTATTGAATGTACCTATAATATTTTTAAGGAAATATTTTTGAAAAACCCAATTATTTGAAAATGACATATTGCTTAAATAGATTTTTTTTCATTTATTCATATTCAATCTTCTCATAATCACATATCATACAATCTCCTTACTACTATGTTTGTTTTTTCATAGGAACATGCGAATAATATAGATTTTGATTATATGGATTATGCTACACAAAGGTTTGAGAAATATCCCCGATTGAAACCTTTACAATAAATGTTGAATTACCATATTCATCCAATGGAATCAACTGGGATTATGTCATATATTTTCACAATACCATAAAGTCTTCCTAATTAAATGTTAACATGCATGATGCTTTTCATGCTTTTCATTTCATGTAACGTCCCCTCCGTTACAACAACGAGTAGCGATGTAAAAATGGGTAAATATTTTGTTTTTTCATTAGGATATTAAATTTGTTACAACATAATAAATAACATTACAAGTGATACATCATCATAACTAAAATGACACATAAGCAATGCATTAACATAATTAAAAGTGGCACATAATCAACACATAAACAACGAATCAATCAATGTATCGTCATAATTAATAGTTGCACTTAAACAGCGCATCGTCATAGTAAATGACGACACAAATCAACACATCACGATCGACTGAAATCAAATACCAATAATTGAATAACCATGTCACTAGATATTAAGGAAATACCCGTCCAACCTATCTGGCATGGTTAGGACCTCCAGGACACATAAGCAACGCTCAAGCCCATGATTCATCCGATTGATTTTGATCACTTAAGGTCTCAGGGCCGACCATTGTTATGAGGTTCAAAGAGGTATCTAAATCCCATTAAACAGTCATAACCCACAGTTCAAGACCACATACATCGACTACACTTATCCATCAATTCCTTCACGCAATAACAAGTATATTTGAGCCATGAGACAAAATATAAGAATGATGAGAACCTCAAGATCATAAGTAAAAAAAATAGTAATGGACAGAGACTAATCCTAAACATCATTATTCCATTCGGCATTTATTTATCATAACATCACCTCAACCACATATGGATCCTATGATAAGAACATTTTAATACCTATCACCTATTATCATTAAACAACCTGGTGTTGATCTAATAACTAAATTCTCACCCTAACAAGGTATCATTTACCATGGATATAATAACAATTTCTTCACAACCTCCCTTATTATTTATTTATTCTAGCAACATTCCATTATCATTCTAGATAGTATTCAACAGTAAAAAGAACTACTTACCCAATATACATTTCACCATATACTAATATGAAATATTGACTATATATATTGACATATAGGAAGGTAAGGTATGTTCTAGTATAAGCACTTCACAGAGAGTCCACTAGGAGAATTCAATGTCCAAGAAGCATCATAATTAACTTAACCAAGTTTGTATTCTACCTATGAACAATTGATTCGGAGCTTAGATATCCTTATAATAAATCAACCCCCCTTTTTTTCTTCAGGAACTACAGAAGATCAATTCTTATCAAACATTAAAAAGGATTCCAATAATAATATACACACCTATTAAATAAATTAAAAGGATATCGGCTATTAACCATCAATAGGTAAGGATTTCACTACTTATGTATTGAGTTAAAAAGGGACCAAAAGAATATAAATATTCCTTAAAACAATACAAGAGGGTCTCCCTATTGTCTTGCTCGCCCCTTTTTAAAGAAACATACTCGATCATAACCCAAGTTATTCTATATCTATTAGGTTGACATGTATTAATGTTTGACAAACTGTGTTTAGATAGTGGAAGGATCTTACATGGAAGGTATCAACGCATTAAGTAATGACCACCAAAATGCATAATTCCCATCATTACTCTTCCTTGCATCTTACTCTATGCATTCGCCCAAGGTTGAGTATAACGGATAATTAGATACAACTCTAGCTATCCGAAGTTAAGTTCACCAAGTTCCGAATATTAAATACGAATTTCAATATTTAACTACAAACAAATCAAGGTAAGAGCGTTATGATTAAGCACTACGCGTTGTGATTAAGGTAAAATTATGGGATTAAGTTCTAAGGCAGTGGAAGGGGTTTCATCATCGTTAGGCTTTTAAGGATTACACTGCCAAAGAGGGTCCAACGAAATCTGTATCAAATCGTGAATTAGGGTAAGGAGGCTATCCAACATGAACCGGAAGGTAAATTATCTTGCAATGGTTTCCAAAGGTAGTTCCAACTGTAACCACGTGGGGGTAAGGCTATCTAATCGTTGGGTCTTACAAAAATAAAGGGGCAGAGATCCACACCAAACCTTTGAGACAAAACGATTAAATGACACATGCATCCACTACTTTAATCCGATCCGGAAATTGACACTGCAATTTGTGAAGAATAGCAGAATGGGCATGCAATTCTAAAAGCGAAATTCAACTTAGTTTCAACCCAGATCCACAACTAAGAAATTTAGAAATTGAGGAACAATTTGCATATACGAATGTGGTTGGCTTCTATATATGCACATATATGAAATCTGACCATTTTCGTATATGCGCATATACAGAAGTGGTCAGCGTCCGTATATGCACATATACGAAAGTGGTCAACTTCTGTATATGTGCATATATGGAAGTGGTTGGCTTCTATATATGCGCATACACGAAATCCATATACGAATGTGGCTGACTTTTGTATATGTGCATATACAGAAGCTTGTCACTTCCATATATGTGTATATACAGAAGTGGTCGACTTCAGTATATGCACATATACATAAGCTCGTCACTTCCATATATGCATATATACGGAAGTGATAAACTTCAGTATATGGCCAGCTTCGGTATATGCGCATATACGAAATCCAATCACTTTTGTCTATGCGCATATACGAAAGTGGTCAACCTCCATATATGCGCATATACGGAAGTGGTCAACTTCCATATATGTGCATATACATAAGTGGCTCGCTTCTGTATATGCGCAGATACGGAAGCGGGCCACTTTTGTATATGCACATATATGGAATCCAACCACTTTCGAGTTTGCACGTTGGCTTCGGTATATGGTCGACTTCCATCTATGCACATAAATGGTTTCTAAATTGTGGTTCGAGCACAAATACCAGAGCGGAACTACTCGGTGCATGGGCGTTGATCACCTTGGCTACTCAGGTGTTCTTACAGATGATACATGTTATGGGTGATTCCAAGATCATTATAGATTGGCTGCGAGGAAAAGGTCAACTTCAGGTTATCACTTTGGATTGTTGGAAGGACAAAATCACTACTTTAATCACCTCCTTCCAAAAGATATCGTTTGATCGTGTTTACAGAGAGGAAAATCAAGTTGCGGACAACCTTTCAAAGCAAGCAATCATCAGAGACCCAGGGAAGCTCACATTTTTTCAGTGTATCAAGGAGCATGAGGGGCCCCACATGTACCTTGACCTTTACTAGTATTCCTGGAGTTTTTGTATGATGCCTGGTTTCTTTATTGTGGGATGAATATTGCGTGCATTTGTGGCACTTTTGTTTTCCTTTTAGGTGGGAGAGCTCGATATTAGAGACTTTCATGAAAGATGATTGTTTAGTTTTTTTCTTTGGCAAAGACAACCAGTCATTTGGAGATGGGGTCTTTTTTTGTGTGTGTTTTGGGGTGAAAATACATTGGTGTATGGTCTTTTTGACATCAGTTTGTATGGCTTCTTTGTATTCAATCAGTTTATATTCTCTATATAAATATAAAGTGAATTTTTTTGTGGAAAAAGTAAGGGTGAGTTGGTGTAGTAAGGAAATTACATTTGATTAGGAACATTAGATTTGGTTTTCTTAAAAAGAATTAAATATGCAAATGTTACACATTAACATAAATGAGTTGGAGTTGTGTTAATGTTATTAACCCAAGAATGTAGCATTCTTATCAAAAGTATACTACAACCGCTTCTTTATATGTTTGTGGGATAAAAGAATTCATTAATGACCCACCACTATAAGGTTACAGAGCAATTGAATGAATCATTTTAATGTACAATCAATTTTGTTCCATTGTGATTTTTACAATGGGTCATCTTGTTGTAATATGGAATTCAATTGCCATTGTAATTATCATTATAAACTAGTACATAAATGAGATAAATTACACCTCATTGATAAATGTTACATATGATAGCCATTTAAGCAATTTGTGATTTTCTACATATAGAAGGATATCCACTCTAAGAAAACTCTCCACATGGGGTTACATGGAGAAGGCACATTTTTAACTATCAAAATACTTCATAAGTCTAATTTTGGTTTTAATCACAAGTGAGTCTAATTTTGGTTTTAATCACAAGTGCATTGTAACTTTGTGAAATGACAAGCATCATGCATATTAGTGCTTAATTGGGAAGTCTTTATGGTATTGTGAAAATCTATGGCATAATCCTAGTTGATTCCATTGGATGAATATGGTAATTCAACATTTACTGCAAAGGTTTCAATTGAAGATATTGCTCAAACCTTTGTGTATCATAATCCATATAATCAAAATCCATATTATTCGCATGTTCCTGTGAAAAAATAAACATAGTAGTAAGGATATTGTATGATATGTGATGATGAGAAGGTTGAATATGAATAAATGAAAACAATTTATTTAAGCAATATGTCATTTTCAAATAATTGGGATTTTCAAAAATATTTCCTTAAAAATATTATAGGTACATTAATAATACAAACAAAAATGAAATATTTATTTGTATGATCTTTAGCAATGGATAGATAACTCCATAAGCCTCAATGTACATGCCTTACAAGTTTATATTTGTCAACATCCTTTAAAAGTTTTTCAACTTCTCCATCACTCACTATTTTACTTATATAATCATCACAATACTTGTTAGAACTTAGCATTAAAAATTTTTTATCCTCCCAATGCATGTTTAATTGATTTATATTTAAAACTCCCATGAAGTTTATTTTTCTAACTTAATTACACTATGCAAACAAACATGTACAACTAATATACAAATTAATTACCCGGATGGGGTGCCCACTTGATTTGATGGACGTTGCACGGTCTAGAGCCATGCGGTCAGGGTACGTGGCAACAAGAGATGGTTTAACGTCACGTCCTCCCTCACACCCTTGCTGGCATGCAAATGCACCACCGTCACCTTTTCTCCCACACGAGAACCTCACAACCCACATGCTTCAGAACCTGCAAGTCTTCATTGCAGTGCACGATGAGCCCTCCATGTCACCTCATTTCCAGCCGGCAAAGATTTCTTCCCCTCTATCATGCTCGATGGCTCATTTCCTTCATCGCGACCTCTCTGAGGACATTTCCTTTCTCTGCTCTGCTACACTGCTCTGGTGTGTTCCCCACTTTTGCGTTTTGAAGCTATTTGGTGATCACGCCACACACTGAAGTTGGTTGACCCTCCTTCTCTACATGCCAAGACCTAGGGGCAAGCCAAGGCGGGGTGCAGCTTGGTATCGGGCCCAAGGAAGGGAGCCCCCAAGCACTCCTCACGTTGTCTCCA